>VBSM01002959.1:4106823-4164723 GCA_008086735.1 Cheirogaleus medius
AAACAAATTTCATTCTTCTCAGGCTGCCCTTGGGCTTGTATAAAAAAGTACAGGAAACACGGAGTCTGATCAGAGCTTTCGCATGGGTTCCTCCTCATCTGAAGGTGAAGTGGAAACTGGGCAAATGTCCAAATGCTTTACTAAACCAGCTAATGCTACTGGAAGCTCCCTAGAAACCATTTAGGGGCTCACAAAGCCCACAGGACACAGGGAAACCTGGGCTGCTCATTACAAGAGGAAACAGGAAACAAGCATCAAAGAGCGAGCTCTTCAGGCGATGCGTTCATGTTACATATGTGAATCATCTCTGAACAGAGAGGACAAAGACTGTTCTTTGCATCCAGGCTCGTTATGTCCACGCTGCATCCAAAGAAGTAACGTGGTATTTGCTAAGGCTGCCCTCGGAGAAGCTGTCCAGGTCTCCCCAGACATGCAAGCCAGCAGCCGAGTTGATGGGGAGTGTAGTGAGCATTCCCTGTGGAGCAACGAGGATGATTTTTTCCCCATCATCCATTTGTATGTTTATAAATGAGTAATGAGGTCAATTTGGGACAGGAAGGTTTTGTGCCACAATTTGGACAGATGTTCAGAGGCTCTGCAAAGCACAGCTGCCTGGTCCAAGGGGTGGCTCTTGCCCAAAGTACTAAGTGTTCAAAGGAGACATGTCACCTGGGATGCTCAGGGAACCCGGCGATCACCAGGGAGTCTGCTTGAATTGATTCCTTCCAACCACATTTTCCCTTGTAGAACCTGCAGCTTTCACTGAGTAAAAATACACAAAATCAAAAGACATTTTTACCATTCACACATATATTATTAACATAGTTGTCAATCTTTGCTTGCTCATATCCAAAAAGATTACATTTGCATTCTCTTAAATTGGTTGAAATTCAACTTTGAAGTTGTCACTACCAAGGTGCCTGAGCTCTGTTCTAAATGATGATATGACTTTGTCCTTTTGATAACAGGCACAGAACTGTGAAATGGAATAGGAGAATTTTTTTATTTTTTTATATATTTTTTTAGAGCATGTGTAGCTCACATGATATTGGAGGTGAAATGGCCAACTCTAAAATTCCAGAGCTGCTACGCTGGAGATATCTAATGCAGCCACACAGGGTATGTCATGGCATTAATCTTTCCGCCCAAAGGGCATTGTAGCCATTGTGAGCGAAGATCATATTTCAGTTTTTTGGTGTTACAAACCATGGAATGTACATTTTCTGCATGGCTCTTTGTGCACATTTGGTGCTTCCCCAGGGTTCATACTAAAAGTGGAAGTAAAAGTGGCTGTAAAGCACACACATTTTCAACCTTTCTAAATATTTTCAAATTGCCTTCTAGAGGGGTAGTACCAATTACCAGCAGTTCTTAAGAGTCCCCATTTCCCTACATCTTTGCTAACACTGGATGTCGTCAGGTTCTTTAATGTTTGCCAATCTTGTTGGGATGATGTGGTATCTAGTGGTCTTGTTTTGTATTGCTCTGATTACTAGTAGGGCTTAACATTGTTACACTTGTTTATTTTTTATTTGGGACTACCCTTTTCTGGAATGTCTGTTATTTACCCACTGAGTTGCTTGTCTTATTATGCTAGATTTGGAGCATCAGTTCTTTGTAAGTTACATGCCTTGTAAAATCGTGTCTCCCAGCCTGAAATTTGTTCTCTTCATTTTCTTTATTGGGTTTATTTTTTAACAGAATTTAAAAATTTTTTTGTAGTCACATTTATAATGTTTTTCCTTCGTGGACTGTGCATTTGTGTCTTGTTTATATAATCTTTCCTTATCCCAGGTCATAATTATGTTCTTGTATATCTTTTTATAAAAAACAAAGTTTTGTTTCTCACAGTTAAGTGTTAAATCCACCTGGAATTTGTTTATATATGGTGCGATATAGGAATCCAATTTTGTCTTTTCCTATGTAGATAGCCAATTTTCCCCACATCCTATTTTTTAACAATAGATTTGTTCTCTCTGATTTGTAATGCCATTTGTGTTATATATCAATTTTCCATTTTTAAAATAAAAATAAAAAATTAGAGACAAGTCTTGCTGTGCTGCCCAGGCTGGTCTTGAATTCCTGGCCTCAAGTGATCCTCCCACCTTAGCCTCTCATATAGCTGGAATTACAGGTGTGAGCCACTGTGCCCAGCTCAATTTTCCATTTTTGATAGCTTCGTTTCTGGACTCTATGGTCCCATTGGTCTATTTGCCTGTCTCTATGCAAGTACGGCCCCCAACAAACCTTGCTCTTTTTTTCAAAATTGTATTGGCTACTTTGAAACTTTTTCTTTCATATAAACTTTAGGATGAGCTTGTGTAGTTCTAAGAACTTCTCTTGGATTTTGATCAACAGCTGTTGCATTTATAGATTCATTTGATGATAACTGACATATATATGACATTCAATTTCCCAACCAATGAACATGGTATAACTTTCAATTAATTCAGACAATCTTTTATATGCTTCAGTCTAGTTTTGGATTTCCTCCATCAAAAACATATACATATTTGCTGATTTTAGTACAAATAACCTTTAATGATTTGTTGCCATCTCTTTTCTCTTCGATTCTTATACTTTTTTTTTTTTATCTTAATGCAATGGCTAAACTCTTAGAAGTGGTGATAGTGTGTATTCTTGTTATGTTTCTAAATTTAAAGGAATTGCTTCTAAAGTTTCTCATTAGGTATAATTTATGATATGAGCTGGTTTTGAATAGACACCATTAGATTAAGGAAATTGTCTTCAAAATTTAGTTTGCTAAGGGTCTGTTTCCAGAATAGAGTTTTATCAGATGATTTTCCTAAATCTATTAAAATGGTTACATTTTCTCCTTTAATTTGTTAATTCAATGTGTTACATATTTTATGCTTATTTATTCTTTAATTTATGATATTAAGTGTACTTGGATGGCATTTTTAAAAACACTAGTAAATTACATGTGCTAATATTTTATACAAGACTTCCAATCAGTATTTATCATTGAGATTGGTCTATAAATTCATTTTCATATATATCAAGGTTGTATTATCAACTTATAAAATGAGTTGTAAAAATTTTCCTCATTTTTTCTTTGTTATTTTTCTTTACTCTTAGATTGTTTTAAATCAGAGATGTAAATGCACACACTTTAAAGAGTAAAATAGTTTCTCTGAGGTTTGCTACCCACCCCAAAAAAGCTTCCTTTGCCCCTAAGTGGCCCCCATATTTTTCTCTCTCCAAGTGCAAAAACTTTTAGTTGATTATTTTGATATTTACCTCAAGATTACCAGAAAATATGCTTGCATTGCTCTTAATTTTACAGTTTTATTAATAAGTATTGATTTACCATTATAAAGGACAAGGACTTATCTTTCTGTCCTTCCTTTGCTCCTATACACACACATTTTTCTCATCTCTCCACTCTCTCAGTAGGGTCATATTTTAATATGAGTTAGATTCGACTACATCAGTGTTTTATTATACAGACTGTGCAGGTGCTATTCAAAATGGAGACAGTTTTCCTTCCTGCACCTTATTTGTTTTTGCTTAATGATGGTTTTTTATTTTGTTTTGCTTCTTTAATCAGTTTCTGTGTTTTATCATTAATTCAATCCCAAACTCAACTCCTCACCAACTGTCTAAAAATTTCCTGTCAGGACATTTAGATGCAATAGGTATTCTAGTCAAATTTACCAATTTTAACTCCTAACAAATTCTCTATGAGAGACTTCTAACCTGCTCCAAAGTTGACTGGCTGCTCTCCATACAGAGTAGACAGCTGCCGTTCTGAGATTTTTCTTCACCCCCACCTTGGGAGTTCCCTTTGCTCCTTTCCTGTGTTGAAGTTTCCTGTATCCAATGGTTTCCACTGTCTTGGGGTGGGTAAATGTTCTGAGATATTGCATGACTAAAAGTATTTACTATATCCCTCTTTGAATGTGAATTTGGCTGATTACAAAATTCTAGATTGGAAACAATATTCCTGTAGAGTTTTGAGGGAAGAGATTGCTTAATTGCCTTATACTTTCCAATGTAAATTCTTGGAAGTCTAATGCTATTTTGATTCCTGGTCTTTCCTATGTGACCTGTTTTTTTCCTCCTAGAAGTATGTTTTGCTCTTTGAGCTGAGTGTTCCAGCATTTCAGAACAATGTTCTTTGTATAAGTCTATTTCTACCCCCTTTTGTGGGCACTTAATAAGCTTTTTCAAACTGGAAATTCAGATTCATTTCTGGGAATTTTTAAAAAATTATTTTATTAATTGTTTTCTTTTGATGCATTTTTACTATTCTTCCATTCTAGAATTTTCAGGCATTGGGCCTCTTGGAATGGCTAATTTTCTTATGTTTTTTTCTCTCTTCTTTGTCTTCCTAAGAATTTTTCTTCACTTCTCTTTGACAACTCCTATCAGTTGTCTTTTTTAATATTAATATATTAATATTTAATAATATTTCTATAATATTTAATTTTAATTTTCAAGAGGTGCTGATGGTTGTTGTTCCTTGAGTGATCCTTCTTAGAGTACACCGTTCTTGTTTCATGGTTGAAGTAGTTTCTAATCTCTCTCTTGGTACTTTGATGACAATATTTTGAAATTTTCTCCTTTCTGCTTAGTCTCTGTTTCCTCCAAGTGCCTTATTTCTGTTTATTTTGGTCTTGAATGTTCAATTTAGAGGCTTTCCCTAGATAACCTGTGTCTTGGTTGTCATCTTGCTTTTATGTTTAGATATTTCCTCTTGGACAGTTAAAATCCCAAGAAAAGACCCTTCCAATAATACATGCCTGACTTCCCTGCCATTGTTTTAGAGAAAGACTGGGGTTGGCTTATGGAGACTGGAGCTCTCAGCATTGACCATGTCTACATTTTCTTAACTGCCTCAGTTTCAGTATGGTATCCCCCACCCTCAACTGTGCCAACCTTCTCCAAGTCAGACTCTGTTTTACCCTTTTTAGTCTCTTATTGGTGGGTGAGGAAGGGGAGTTCCTAGGCCTTCAGGAATAGGAAAGGGGACTTGGAGAGCTAAATGCTCCTTAGACACCCAACATTTCTATACCCTATTTCCTATGGTAACTTCTGTGAACAGTTCCTGAGTCTTTGGGGGATTCTGTGAAATCAGATGGGTTTTCAGCAATTTTCTTTGCAAGTTTAGAATTAGTTTTCTCAAGTCGGCTACATTCTTTATGCCTTGCCCAAGTGAGTTTCAGCTGCCTCAGCTCTATTGCTAATTATCCTATTTGTCTCCAGGTTAATTCTGACATCAATTCCACTCACTCTGACCGGTCTTTTCTTAGATTAACTCCATAGTTTTCAGGTAGTTATCTTCAAATAGTTTTGTATGTGATGTGATACTTTTTTCTTTAAATTTGATTATAAGCCCCCTAAAGTCTTCTCTTTTTGACTTTGATCATTTTACCAAAGTATCTAACACAGTCGTCCCCTGTTATACATGGGGGACACATTCTGAGACCCCCAGTTGATGCCTGAAACTGTAGGTAGTACTGAACCCTATATGTACTATGTTTTCTTTTATACATACACACCTATGATAAGGTTGAATTTATAAACTATGCACTGTAAGAGATTAACAAAAATAACTAATAAAATTGAGTAATTATAACAATATACTATAATATAAGTTATACGAATGGTCTATCTCTCTCAAAATATTTATTGTACTTTTTTGACCACATTTGATTGAAGTTAACTCAAATTATAGAAAGTGAAACCACAGATAAGGGGGGACTACTGTACACTTCACATTTTTAGGATTGTTGCCTGCAAGTAACTATTAAATCATCTTTAAGCAACACATTCAATGTATCACCATTGGCTGCTCTCCATGTATAAACACCATATTCTTGCAGCATTGCATCATCTTTTTCTGATCATCAGTATGTTATAACCTGCAGCAAATTGGAGATTCATTAAATAATAATGATGATACTGTTGAGAGAGATGGAGATAGAGAGAACATTATGGATATCTTAATTTTCTAAAGTTGCATTTCCTTATATGTTCCATGAAACTCCAATGTTGTGGTATGTATGAATAGGTGTTCATGAACAAAGAATTCATGGTCAAATTAATGTGGAAAATACCGTGTTAGGAAAATTTAAATAGGCCTCTTTAAAGAGCTTTCATGCATGATACAACATTTTCCAAACTTTTTGTCCACAAAATATTTTTGTTTGTGGGGCACAGTTTCATGTCTCTATGGCTCACTTTACATGTAATGAACTTTGGAACAAAGTGTTCTAAGGTTTATTCGGGGTTTTTTGGTTTTGGTTTTGGTTTTTTTTTTTTTTTTTTGGTTGGTTGTTTATATTTTAAAAATCTAGCCTGTCTCCAAATTCAGACAACTGTGAAAATTGAATGGAATATTTCTTAATCAGCAAGAGAAGAAGCAAGGCCCAGCTCTTATAGCAACACACTTTCTGATTCAGTGTGGGGCTCTGAATGAAATCACTGAGCACTAAGAAATGGTTATCCAGTTCTCACTGCTGGGGCCAGGGAGGTGCAGTGGACATGGGCCATGCTATTGGGGAGGATCTAGAAGAAAGCCAAGGCCAAGAGGAGAACGTGTAGGGAAGGTGCAGACTTGCAACTTAGGCTTCTTCCCCAGGAAGCTCATCTCACCGTTCCTGGGTGACAAAGATGGCAGGAGGCGAGCAGTGACCAGCCGGGAAGCAGCCTGAACAGGGCGAAACACTTCACGATGCAGATTATGATTCACCTAAGGGTCTCAGGGGCTCATTATTATTGGGTTCTGGGGATCCTAGGATGGGTTGACTGCTTTAACACGACAGGGCAATCCGGTAGTAATTAACATAACTTAAAACAAATGTGAAGTAATTCTTTTCCCATACAATAGAAGAGGAACTCGTATCTCCAAAGGCTGAGTAACTGCTGAAGGTGCACAACGAGTGAGATGCAGAACAGCTGAGAGAATACAGTTCCCGGACTCCTAGTTCAACATCCTTGCTCATCAGTCATCTTGCTTTTCATCCATGCTTCTTTGGCATCCACCAGGCTTGGGAACTCACTCAGATACACTAACACCCTCACCCCAAGAGCCACTAGATCTGTCACCTATCGCCAGTGCAAAGGGTTACGGTCAAGGCCCAGAATCCTCCATCTGAAATCTATGGTAATGCAGACGTGTTCGCTGGGATTCTGACACATGACCTTCGTCAACAGAAGGACTGCCTCCTTGGAATGTCTAAAGTCACTACTATATGATAGAGACCAAGTTTCCTATGCAGCACAAACACACACACATTCTGCCTGTGTTGACTGCTGTTTGGCGTAGTGCAGGGCACTGCAGGAAGCCACAGCAGCCTGCTGGGCTGCTGGAGTGCAGGGGTGATTCCAGTAATGAGGCTTGAGGTGCTTGTCCCTGGCGCCCAGCACAGCTGGCCAAGTCTGCTGTAATAACTCTGATGGCTGGACAGCCATTAGCTCAAGCGGGCTGACTTCCCCACCCAGACTGCCTGCCATCCCTTAGTCACCTGGCCTTGGTGATCTGGGCCTGGGTCCCTTGGACTCCAGATACATCACTGTGGCAGGTCTTTCTGCTTTATCCTGTTGGCACTTCCTGCCCAGAAATGCCCCAAATGCTTCTGTTCCTTAAGTCCAAGCCCCAACTCCAGCCCTGCCCCTCCAAACAGGCCCCCTCATCCTACCTCCATGCTTTTGGCTAGCACACACCATCCTTTAAATCATTGGTTAAACAAAGCAGACTTGAAGGAAAAGTTAATGATCACTTTTGGCAAAGCACCTTGAAACATTTCTGTTGCTATTCAAGGGAGAGAGAGGAAGCTGTGGGGTCACTTTGCACATCCAACTGCACCTGGCTAATTAGAAAGAACTTCCTTCTCCTTTGGATCACTTGTTCTTTACATTCAGACCATTCTCACTCCTACCCTACCCCATTTTTGTCAAAATGTAAAAATAATACAGCAACTAAAATCCAAAGAATTAAAAAAAAAAACCCAAAAAACCTGCAGAGTGAATACCCTAGGTCTCATACTCCAGAACAATTCTTTACTCTTTAAATGTATTCCCTGTCTCTCCTAATCCACACAGCTCATATTTTATATAGTAATATCCATAGTGTAAGAACAATTCTATACTATTTTAATTTAATACTTTATCATAGAATTTTTCTTCACATATAATTTTTCTTAATGTTTATGGCTACTTGATATTCCATACAGTTGATATCACAATCACATTATTTCTAGAGGAGTCAATTTATTTTTTATTGAGCATCATTCCATTAACTACTGTCCTTGTGCTAGCTGTCCATAATTAAGGCAGACACTATAGTATTGTATCCTCATGTTGCTTTTTCAAAATGAGAAAATGAAAGGAAAAACATGTTATGTAAGAAGGGGAGCATCAGAGGCCAGGAATTACAGATCAAAACTCTGTAACTTAGAATTCTCTGCTAGGGTCTACGGAGTCAGAGGTTCAGAGTGACTACAAGCAGAGGGGGAAACTGAGAGTCGGGAAGTCAGGAAGACACAGGCCTTGCTGGTCAAAACAGAGGGGCCCGCAGTGCCCAGGTGATTCAGCCAAGACAATGCCATGAAAGTCAAGGCATCCTGCCACTGAGGATGTTTGCTTTCTGCTCTCCCATCCATTCTTCTTGCTGGCTTTGGGCGTTTCTGAGGTCACCAGGGATGGGGGACTTTAACCGGTGGTATTTATGGCTGAGGCAACTTTATGGATATTTGCTTTGCCTCTAACTAAAGCAATGGCCAGAAAACTGGAATTGCAAGGATGTGCCCTGGAATGACAAGGTCACACCCTGCCTATGATGTCTCCCAAGAGCATCTGACCCAGTCATGGTCCCTACTGGAGGGGGAAGACAAGGGAACCCCACTCCGTTTAGATCGGGGAGGGCGCCCAACTCAAAGGCAGCCTGGCACCTGACCTGTGAAAACCAACTGGGTCAGTCTGATTTCTTTTTAGTGAATTTTGCCACTTGGAGACTGAGAGGCTGTTGGCAGTTAGTGAGGCCTAAGTATCAAAGATTATCCATGGAGTAGAGGGACCTGTTGGCCATGATGTAGCACGTGGGATAAAGTTAGAAGGAAATGGCAGTTAAAAGTGGTGGAAATAAAACAGAACAGGTATCCCTATGAAAAAACAATCAGTAGAGAATATTCAGATATCCCAGTTCATGCCTTGGCCATTGCCTGCTTCTTCAATGTTTCCTGGGTTGGCACACACAGGTATCTTTTCATGAAATCTTTTCTTTTTCCCTCCCAGAGGCACCTGAGTGACTCTCTCTTCCTTCCAATTTAAAGGTCCCTATATCAAGGATTCTAACAATGATGTCTCAGTAAAGGAGAAATTCCTCAGAGATCCCCAAATGAGGTTGCCTTGAAGTCACGGCACTAATGTGTAGGAAGTTTGGTAAGAAAAACCAAAAGGGCTCATTGCCTACCTTCTCAGGCAGACAATCAAACCAATTAAAAGGGGAGGTACTGTTCGCCTTCTGCCTTCAAGGTCAGGGCTTGACTCACTAGAACCTTGGCAAAGTCTTGCAATCTGGAGAGAGTAAGAAATCATCCCTGTCGATGACAGACTTCCGAGCAGATGGTTAGTAAATCAAGGTCCTGATGGGAAATGTTGACGCTATTTAGCCCAGGACGATGCAGGTGAAATATTATCTAGTTAATCACGTAGGGTAGACTCCAGGAAGCCACTGGTCATTTTCCTTAAGGAAAAAGACGATTTAGTGTGAGATAAGCTCTTGATTGCAAGGAACAGGACCATAAAACCAATTTAGAGCCCCGAGGCCAGTGGGATAGAAGGGAGTTATAAACAAGGAGATATCATTTGTATTTACTAAAGTGTTTACACAAGAGGCTCCTAATTTTGGCACATAGACTATGTACCCTGGATGGGCATTAGAGAGGAGGATACCTTATCCCGGGATTGGTATAACTGGATTGGTATTATTAAACTCCCCATTGCAATGCTGGGTCCCTTGATGTATCCATAATAATCACAATAAAAGCACATAGCAGAAACAGGACAGGTGTAAAAGAGCTTTGTCCACACATCAAGTCTGTGAATTTCAGTCTGTGGTTTGTGGGCCAATCAGTTTCCACTTCTTTATCAAATGGGACTCTTAATTCCTACCGTTCAGGGTGGGCTACTCTTTCCCGGGTGGTTCCCCCTTGGGGTAGACTCAAGCAAGAAGGTCCTGGCTAACTTTTGCTTGGAGAGACGAAGGGCAGATGCCCTCAATCTGGAGAGTTCTAGACTCCTAGAGACAGGGCCGGCGGGGACCCTGGCACCCAGTCCATGGATGTTCACCTTCTAGAAGCTGTGGTGTAGAGATGCCCACAACACTTAGCATCCTTTGGGCAAAGACTGCAACCAGGCTTCATAAGGAATTCTTTAGAAATTGTCATGCTTATATAATACTTTTCAATTTCTTTCAGGGGCATTTTAACATGCATTATTTCATCCCATCCTCATAACTATCTTGCAAGGGATGTGTTATTATTTCTATTTAACAGAGGAAGAAATGGAGGCTCTGAGAGATGAAACAAATGGTTCAAGTTGAACGCCATGCAAGTGGTAGAGCTAGGATGTGAACCACTCATCAGAGTGCAGTGTGCATGCTCTTCCCATAATATCATTGAAACTCTGCCTAGTGGGCTCGCAGTGCGACACTTCTCCGTCAGCTAAAGCAGGCTGCCGCGACTGCCTTTCTCATAGTTTGTCCTAGTTCAGTGCTTCTCAACATGAAGGTGCATACAAATCACCTAGGGCTCTTGTTAAACTGCAGATACTGACTCAGTAGGTGCGGGGCGGGGGGCCTGAGATGCCCAGGTGGTGCCAATGCTGTTGGTTTCCTGACCACACGTGGAGAGGCAAGAGGCTTGCTGACACCCAACACTTCTACATTATTCACTAGCTTATGAATAGAACCTCCTTTTGAAGCTTGGTACCTTCTCTTTTCTCACTAAGTAGTGAGTGGCCAGATCTGTGAAGCAGTCCCAAATAGCTCTTAATGAAATTAAAACCAGACTGACATCCCTAATACTCTCCAGCTGTTATCCAGTACGTGTCATTAGGGTAATTGTGTGGGAGAACTGAGAGTTGAAGCTAAAACAATAACCTAACCACAGTCTATTTAAAGCTGCAGCCAGCACTAGATTAGTAAGGTAAGGAAATTTAAGGTGGAAATCATAGCGTGAAGGTAGTCATAGCATATCAGCAGCAGCAATAGTAGCTGCACCAGTATCGTTAATTGAATACCTTCTAAATTTTAAATTCTGTAATATGTTTTATGAGTAACTCTTAAAACAGTTCAGCAAGATAGACATTATTATTAAATTTTAGTTAGTCATAGTATACTTTCATTGATAAAGTGATCTAAAGCAACATCCAAGAATATCTAACATAGGACAAGAGAGTACAAATTTAAATGTGGATCACAAAGCTGGGTGTGGTGGTGTGCACCTGTAGTCCCAGCTACCCTGCAAGCTGAGGCAGGAGGATCACTTGAGCCCAGGAATTCAAGGCTGCAGTGAGCTATGATGGTGCCACTGCATTCCAGCCTGGGCTACAGAGTGAAATCCTATTTTGAAAACGAATAACAATAATAAAATAAAATAAATGTGGGCACAAAAAGAAACATCTGGGTACAGAGAAAGTAGAGCCAGGAAGGCTGTCTGTGAGCACATAAGAATTGCACGCCTGCTAGCAGTGAGCTATACTTGGTTCTCAACTTTCCAGCAGCCAAAGAGAAAAGAGGAATTTATCCAGTTGGACATTTCACAGTGATTATGCAACTTAAAAAAACCAAACACTTTTCAAAGACAGCAAACTGTTCTTCACATCCAGATCATACAAAGATATCTCCCGGGAGCTTTCCTACAGAGGATATCATGTGCTGTAATGAATGACTTTCTCAACAGTTACTCGTAACAGTCCCAAGGATGGCTTTCATGAGGTTATGTTTACAGTGGGACAGTGAAGAACGATGCATGGAAACCAAGTATAATTCAGTAACACGGTCTTTCTGGGACAAATAGTCTAGCCTCTTGCATGTGGATGCTCTGGTTTGATTCAGAACTACATTTTGGACAACATGAAAAAAGGAGAAACGGTGTGTCCTCCAAGAAACCTCTCTCTCCATCATCGTCTCCTCATGCCATTTCTCTGGAGATGCTAAGTAGCCATGAGTTAGAGATCGTTCAGCCAGCAGGGAGTTTGGGTTGAGTGGAGACCCAAATGACTTAACCAAAAACGGGGCACTGTTGCTTAACAAAGACACAACTTGAATAAAAGCCGTCTCAGCTCCACTCTGAGGTGACTGAGCTTCAGAAAAAACAGGACTCTTCTCCAAAAATGCTCTTCTGAATCTAGGCCTTAAGTTATACTTCATAGTATAGAAAAGGATGAAATAGTTTTGGCCAGAAAAAAATTTTTAAGGTCATTGTATTATAACTGATTTTCACTTTGGCTAAAACAAATTCTCAAAAAAAAATCTGTAGAATGTTTGCACGTGAGCAATGTTATTTTTCCTAGAAGAATTGTTTGTGAAACATATACCATTCACACATTTAGTCATTTATGGAGCCAATATGCATTTGTGGCGCCTGTCATGTACTAGCTACACTCTTGGGAACAAAGCACAGGCTCATTGTCCCAGTGGAGGTGGAAGCCCAGCATGGGAGACTTCACTAATCACACAACCACGTAGTAACACACACAAAAATCTCCATGCCCAAGATACTAAGATCCTTCAGTTTTTCCACTATTCAATAGTACTTTAATGTCCTCCATCTGTTGAGAACCACACAAGGGATATGATGATAAATGACACACAGATAAATATATTAATTATAAAAGATGCTAAATGTCAGAAGGAAAATGACAGAGCATGTCTACGAGCGAGATTATGACAGAGGGCTGGGGATGTATGCAGGGGGTGGTCAGGGAAGGCATCTTCTCTTCTCTGAGAAGGTGGGTTCAAATGTGATTTGCAGAACGAGAAGCTCTAAATAGGGGTGCATCAGGGGAAAACCATTCTGGGTGCGAAACCCCTGGCTCTGGAGTGAGTGAGGATCAGGCAGAGAGTAATTAACGGCCACATCTTATGGCATTAGTATTTACCATGCAGTTATGAGTGGAAATGTCAACCAAAAGAATTGGTTTCGGGATCATTGATCCACTGCTCTTCCTCTTTGCAATAATTATTCAGCGAGGCCACCCCTCGTTTGATGTAATAAGCCCTATCATTTATGTTTAAGAGATGCATGACTTTCTCTGTAATGGGACATACGCATTTTGCTCATTCAAAATGGGCATCAGCACTTTAGGAACAACATGAAGACAGGGGGTGTTTCTCACGTCCAGGCAGTTGATGAGGCTTTCCTGAGGCCTCGCAGTCCCTGAAGTGGCAGCCCCAGGATCTGAAACATCAGCCTATCCGCACCCTGTGTTTTTGTTTCTATACCACAGAGAGAGAGAGAGTAGTAAGGCTGGAAGAGACATCATCAACTTTAGGCCACCCCTCATTTAAGTAAATTATTTCCCCCTGGGCCTCTGAAGAAGGAGGAAGTCAATAAGTCACAAGTTGGCACTTCTAGCTGTGCCCTAGAACAACAGACTTAAGAAAAGTCTCACAGGTTCTTTTGACAAGCACACAAGCCCACTCTCCCAAATGCCACCCCAGCAAAAATAATAACATCGAACCATAATACACCATTTATATTTATAGATAAATTATTAACCAAAAGAATGAAGACATAATAAATTTATTTTATTAATATATTACATAATATTAATACATAATACACTATTCAAATGCCCACTTTCCCTGGAGTCTGCCAAGCCCTGGGGTGGGGAGGTTTCCTGCCTACCAATCCTACCACCTTTTGACTCCGCCAGCCCTTTTCCTTTAGGATCCATCTAGAGTCTGGCACTCCCTCTCTATCTGTCATTTTTTACTTGCAAAAACCTCTGCTTCGTTCTCTCTCCATCTCATTCATGAGACAAGGCCCCAGCTCTGGGTCTTGCTCTACCTCCTCCTCTGATCTTCTGCCCACGCTGTTCAAAGTGGATAGAAAAGATGCAAGGCAGAAGTCTGCTTCACGCTAAATTCATTATCTCCCCTCTCAAGTGGGCACTCAAAACTGCCCGGCGGGTCTTTTATTTTCCTCTTGTTGCCTGCCTTTCCTATTCCCTGAGATGACTATTTTATACTTTCTCTTCTCTCCTGAAATCTCCTACATTCTGTACTGTAGTGTCAGATGATGACTTCTTATTTCGTGGATAAAATTGAAAAATCATCTTCCCTTCACCAAACCTGCAATCTTCATCTGAGCCCGTTTTTCTCCTTTGCTCTGGTTAAAATAAGTAAAAGTATCCTTCGGCCTAGCAAAGCCCAGTGCCTTCATGTACACCCTGGATTTTAGACACTCAAATACTGTCCTACTTTGGGTATCTCCTCTTTCTACATTATTAGTCCCTCTCTCTCTTGTTGGATCAGCTCCAATAATCAACAAACATGCTCTGTTATCTCCTGTATTTATGTAAAGCAGAACAAAACAGAAAGTTCCTACTGACCCTACATCTCTCCACGTACCACCCCATTTCTTGGGTTCATAGCCCAAATCTTCACGAATAGATCTGTCTGCACATCGGCTTCCCCCTCACTCTTACCCCACTTCAGTTTCACCTTTTGCCCTCTCCCATCCTCCCTGCCCCCACCCCCACCCGATTATCTCGCTGGAAATGTGCGGGCCAAAGTCTCCAAAGACCTTCTGAATGCCACAGCAAATGGGCAGTTTTTCATCCTCACCTTATTCAACATTTCAGCTGCAGTTAACCCCTTTTCCCTTAAGCTCTCTTCTGATTAACATGATACCCGTTTTCCCCTTTTATCTGACTTCCATATTAGAATGTTCTCAGGACTCAGTCTTAGCTGTTTTTTTCTCTTTTTCTGAGCAATACCATCCAGTCCGCTGGTTTATGTTTTCAAAAAATTATTTTAATTTTTATCAAAGAAGTATATGCGCAGAGTTAAAAAGGCCAACAATTCTGTTAAAAGTTTTGTGATACTATTCTCCGAACATCAAACACATCAGATAATCTGACAACTCCATATCTTTTCCTGGATTCTTCTCTCCCATGAGCTTCTGTCCTCCTGCCTCAATCCAATCTGGCCTTCTTGCATGGCTGAAATCTGTGACTTCCCTTCACCATTCTCCTGTGTTAAGTAAAATATTTCCTAGCACCCTTTCTCTTTCTTGGTTTACAACCTTATTTTGCTGAAGAACATCCTTCAGTAACTTTCTAAGAAAGAGTACATACTTTCGAATACTTGAAATTATTAAAATATATTTATTATATCTTCATTCTTTTGGTTAATAATTTATCTGTAAATATAAATCTATTTTAAAACTCATGGCCATTCAGAATATTGGAAGAGTGCTCCATTTTCTTCTGATTTTCAATGTTACTGTTGACAAGTCCAATGTCATCTTGATTCCTTCTACTTGTATGCGTTTATTTTCTTCCTGAAGGGGAGCTTTAGGATCCTCTATCTCTGGGTTCTTAAATTTCTCAATGGAATATGTCATGTTGCAGGTCTTTCTTCAGTCATTGTGTTAGGCAGTTAATGGCCCTTTGTAAACTGGATAAATGTATCTTTTAATTGGGAGAATGGTTATTAAATCAAATTAGTTGGATACTGGGCTTCTTGAATCAATCTTCTAATTATCTTCTCTTTTCTTGCCAATTATCTATCCTTTTTTGGTTCTTATTTTATGATCTACGAGAGTGTTTCTATTTCATCTTTTAACTTTTCAACTGATTTTTAAAATTTAATTGTCAGATTATAATCTGCAAGGATTCTTACCTATTCTCTGTTACTTTTTCATAGCAGCCTATTTTTGTTTGATGGACATCCTGTCATTTCTCATCATTTTAAGAATACTAATTTTCACTCAATTGTGAGATTTTTCTGCCTTCTCCTTTCCTTGTTGTTGGTTTTAGTCTTTTCTTTTATTGCGGAGATGTTCCTAAAATTTCTGCTGTTCTTGTTTGTTTATTTGTATTTAAAATAGAGTTAATAAAAGCTGCTTGCCAGCTCTGTGAGCTTGGTGGGGCTTGTCAGCTGCTATATTTTGCTGTGAATTAATTGTACCAGCCAGACTGGTGATTTTTCAGTTCCTGAAACCTGTCAAGATCTTTTCTATCTCAAGGGCTTTAGACATCATGATCTATCTGGAAGTTACCTTTCATCATACACACACACACACACACACACACACATACACACACACATTCTCTCTCTTCATCTTTCTCTCTCTCTCTTGCCTAAAGCCACTTAGATCTACCCTTTAGATCTTTGCTTATATATCACTTCTGCAGTGAGGCTTCATCTGACCATCCTATCTAAATAAAATAGCTTTCATTATCTCTCCCTGCGTCCTTCCTCTAGAATATTTACCACAATTTACTTTATGTAATTGATGGATTTATGTATTATGTAATTGAGTACTTTCCTGTCTGCTTCCTATTGTCTAGGAACAAGCTCTGTGTGGGCAAGAACCATTTCTATTTTGTTCTGTGCTCTAGCCTCAGGGCTTTGCATTGAAACACAGCATGCTCAACCGTTATTTCTTCAATTAATGAAAGAATGGATGAATTTATGAGTGGAAGGAAGAATAAAAATTCTAAGTTTTTTGATCAATCTCAACTGTAAGTATCTCTGTAACCTTAGGCCAGTCAATTAACCTTCCCAAACTTTGTTCTATTTAGTCTTTTCAGACTTAGAGTACAAACAGTACTTATTCTACTCATAGAGGTATTTCTGAGACACAAATGAAATAACAGATGTAAAAGCATTGAGTAAATAGATATTATACAAACATGAAGGATTATAAAGATTGAATGTGGTGTAGTCTATCTTTTTTTATTTTTCCTTCTTTTCATATTGAAACCTCCATTTAACACTTCAGGGATCATACCTTGGTAGTACCTTCTAAGTGATGTTGTTATTAAGAGGTCTTTTTAGAACCAAATGAACTAAACTCTTAGATGTGATTTAAAGCAGTCATGCCTAATGTTCTGACTCTTAAGCAAATAATGTCACAAGAAGATTCTAGTTTCTGGTTCCAGTTTAATGAAGGGAATTGGCAAAGTTAAATCATGTTCTACTTTCAAGTACAAAGAAAGAAAAGAGAATAGAAATTTCCATTCAGGGATGAAGATTTAATGACCCCTGTACTTGTATCATAATTGTTCTTTAATATTTGTTCCACACTAACCAAAAATAATAATCCCCTATTCTGGTAAGTGTATGGTCAAACTAGCATGCTTATTGATTGCTGATAGAAATGTAAATTGATATAATCCTTCTAGAAAGCAATTTATAAACACACATAACATGCTTTAGAGGTATTTATATCTTTTGGTACCATAACTGTTCAGAAAAATTATCCTAGGAAAGAGTCCAAAATACAGAAAAAGCTATACAACAAAACATGATTATTTCTAGTATTTTAAAGTGTAAACTATTAGAGATGACATATATTTCCAATAACATATTAAAGGAAAGGTTAAATAAATTTAAGTTGTATACTAGATAGAACATTAAGCATAAAAATCAAGATTATGAAAGCCCCACAGCAACATGGAGAAATGTTTATGATACAGATTATAATATCAAATTGTATCGCACTATTATTACTGATTTAAAAATGTTTCAAGAAAGCTTAAATAAACATGACAAAATGTATCCTATTTAAATGGTGAACTAATGGAGGAACTGCTTTTCCCTAGGTACCTGGAGATTGGTCAATTGGCTAATTGCTTGGTGTGTTTGAACTTCAGGAAAAGGATATAGAGAAAAACAATGAAGGGAAAGGGAAAATCACCTTCAACCAGATGTTGAGACTCTTCAAATTGAGACATTGTTTTGGCTTTTTAAATACTCCCTACAGAGCTTAACATGGACCTAGGCACATAGTAAACACAGGTATGATTATCAAATGTACAGCCTATTGTCCTCTTTGGCACTGGTATCAGTTCTGAGATTCTTTTTATGATTGCTACTTGCTGCAAGGTTGAACACTGATGAGGAAGCAAACAGGCCTCTTTTTAAGAGTGTCTGCTACAGGGAAGTAGGGCAGATGTATTTCACTCAAGTGTCAGCAAATTTTTCCTATAAAAGGCCAGGTACTAAATATTTTAGACTTTGTAGACCATGCGATCTCCACTGAAACTACTCAATTTTGACATAGTAGAGTGAAAATAATCATAGACAATTCATGAATGAATGAACATGGCTGTGCTCCAATAAAACTTTATTTATGAAAACAGGCAGTTTGCTAATTGCTGGTATAGCTAATATGTTTTTGTCTTCATGTGCTTTTGATGCCTCCATTTGCCACCAATATTCAGTTAATTCCAGGTGTTCGTCACCTCTTTCAATAGCTCCTACTTCCGCCCAACAGTAAGCCAATTTGGTAGCATGTCCTTAACATATCCTCTGGAGTCTCAAAGTATGGTCAACTGACTTGCAGCATTGGCATGACCCAGAAGCTGGTTAGAAATGAGAATCTGGGGCCCTACCCCAGACCCACTGAGTCAGAATCTGCATTTTAACAAGTTTGAGGTGATTCCTATGCACATTAAAGTCTGAGAGACACTACTCTAGAGGAAAAATCATAGTTGTCTGTGTAGAGCTCTCTATAAAAGCTATGCTATTATGTGGTTCTTTAAAGAAATTAGAGATGCAAGTCCATATGTTATGACCTGGTTTCCCTTCTGGATGACTCCTCAGCTCCTCTCTGCCACCGTTAAGGTTGGCCAAGGGTCTACTGACAGATGATGGTGACAGGGCTCTTCTTTTCCTCCCAAATACAGGGTCCATCAGCCCATCCTGTCAGGATTTGAACTCATTTTCATAACAGTACTTTCTGTTCACATGGCTCTCCTACAAGGTGCTGGGTCCCTGAAGTCAACTAAGACCCTGGAGTATCCAATCATTCCAAGAGGCAAAGATGCAAATCCACTGGCCATAATCTTGTTCATGAGGCTGGTAAGTAGTTTTGAGAGAGATGTAACTAGAGCTTCCTATGCTTACACTCAAATTATGAGGAGGGACATATTTGGGTGAACCATATAAAACTTTCATTTTTGTAGGTCGAAAAATAGTTGTATACCATCATTTCATGTGGTTTAACCTAATGGTGATACAAATAACTCATATCACAGCTTAACTGCTTTCATTTGTTGAACACTTCTATGTGCTAGAACCCTTGTTGGGCAAATTTCACATATCATTACTCTACCTAATTCTCAAAACAAGCCTGTAAAATAAATTGTTGTGTTTCCTATTTTATAGATAAGCTCAGAGAAGTTACATAAATCACTCAAGATTATGCTGCAAATTGGGGTTTCAGTTTCAGAATTAGGGTCATTCTATTGATTTACAGTGCTTCTTTTTTTAATCTCTTTCTCTCTTTTTTTTTTCCCAGTTGAAGTCCAAACTTGTCTACAAAAAGATTCATGGCTTAGGTTTGAGCCAGATGTTGAGGTACGCAAAAGGGCTGTGGGTATTCCCTGTCCATAGTTCCTCTTTTCCTCCTGGCACCTGCCCAGGTAGCCATTCCATTATGGATGCTTAAGGGCTTTCATCAAGGAGCCTTGCTGAGGCTTGACCCTCCTCTGCTCTAGATCAGTGGTTCTTGATGATTTGCATGCATCAGAATTACCTGAAGGACTTGTTAAACACGGATTGCTGGGCCCAACCTACAGAATTTATAATTCAGTAGGTCTGTGGCTGGGCCCAATAATTTGCATTGTAACAAGTTCCCAGGTGGTGCTGCTGCTCCCGGTCCAGTGACCATACTTTGAGAACCACTGTCTAGTCCTAGACCATCCAGTCTTCTAGCTCCTTGCTGGAGTTAAGCTCCCCTAGAGCTCTGACTCTCCCACACCTGCTCACTGTTAAGCTAATCTGAGAAGCTATTCTGACTTAACAAATCATGGGATGATAATAATAAGTAATAGTAGAGTTCTGCTAAATGCCAAGGATATTTGCGACACATTTAGATATGTACATATGGTGTGTTTTTTCATATGCAACCACTATGAGGGTAGATATTACCCCATTCAGGTGTGCAATTGTTATGTCAGAGGTGCTCTGATTATGTTTTTCATGTTTTGGGAGGAGAGTCTCAAATTTTTCTTTATCTTGATTCCCCCTCTAGTATTCAAGATTCTTCCCCTTGCTGCCTTGGATGTGCTCACGGAAGTCCTCAGGATGGTGCTTGAGCAAAGGATGGAATGAAAAGAAAATGATGTCTATGAACATGGTAATGTAAGTGTGTGTACAGTGACCGAAAGTCTTGTGCTTTGTGAGCAACTTGGAGTCCTCCAGTGGGTGATGCCTGAGCTCGTGCATCACCAAAGAGGGGCTGGGGATCTTTCGCTGTCTGTCCCCGGGGGCCTTTGGAGTGGTTCTCTGCCATATCCTTCTCTCTTAGATTCCTCTCCCTTGAAACTCCTGATTTCCCATAAGTGGGAGTTCTTCAAGCTGATGACATTTACTTGGACAGCCCTTATCTCAGTACCTGTAGGGACTCGTGATCACACCCTTGACTTTAGTCTTTTCATTCCTCCTTCTTGTTGCTGTGGTGCCCTAAGCTTGTGCCCTCCTTAGGTTCACATGCCTCTGGACGATAGATAAAAATCTTGCTAAAGCATGATTTTTTCCTCCAGTTTCTCTTCTCAGGTACACCTGCACACCACACCTTCAAGCCACATTTTGTGTCATAGGATGGCAAAAGTTTTCATTAGTTTAATACACATGTGTTGAATAACTTTTACATGCTAGCACTGTTATATGTTAAGTATCAGGAAGACAGATAATTCAACATGCATCATTATCCCTCAATAACATCATGTCTTTCACTAAGATCCTGATTATATGGCACTGGAAATCAGGCTATTGAAAACACTGTTGGATTTTTTTCTGTATGTGATGAAATGGGAAGCTAAGTGACTACATTTATCACTGTCTGACTCAAGGCATCCCTCTCCATTAATGAAGTGGGCGTGCCTGAGGTAGCATGATTTTAGGGACTCCTTCCTCAGGGTTGCAGAAATTCTTCTGTTCTTTGCTGCTTTGGTTGGGGTACAGGTAATACAAATATAAGAGAAATTGGCTCATATTAACTCAAGATTCTGCTTTTCCTGTAGTTATCCAAAGAAATAGGATATAGGTCAAAACAGCTTTTGTGTGGGAGGGAAAGTTGAGGGTGGCATCATGATACTTGGGTGCATGAATCATGGCTTAAGAGGCCAGGAATAACAAGAGGTTTCTTGAAGATCCCCAGCCAGCCAGAAATTATCTCAGGAGTGTTGGGTGTCTGGCGGGGGATGGGGAGGAAGATATAGATTATCAAAACTCTAAAGCTGGACCTCACGTGAATTTTGACAAGATATTTTTCTTTAATGTTATGAGATTAGTCTCATCCACTAGGTACAATTGCACATGTATTTCCCCCTTTGGGTGAGGAACTTTTCACTCAGTATCTCAAAGTGAGTTTCAAATAAGCATTTCAAAATCTTAGTGTATCTCTAGATGAGCAGCCTCCAAACCAGAACTTCAGAGTGTCAGGGAAACCCAGCACATCATCAGAGAGGTTGGCAGTTGGGTTTATAATTATCAACATTCCAAAATACCTTTTAAAACATAATGGCGAAAAGCTCAAACCAAAAAAGTAATGACTGCCAGATCTCATTGTGTAAAACTTTATTGTTTAGGCATGCAAAATGCCATACAGACAATTTTAAATGCAAATAAGCTGAGAATAAGCTTTTTTTGTGCAAAATTTATGATACAAATTATATATTATATTTAATAATGCACAGAGCTCTTTCAAACCATTAAGAAGAAACCCAATACCCCAACATAAAAAAGGTATATTCATTAAGGTGATACTAGTAGTTGAAACAGAAAAGTATCAGTGACTTATTACAACAGCCATTCTTTCTCACTCTCTTAAAGTCTAACATTAGTGCTATGGTATGAATGTTTGTGTCCCTCTAAAATTCATATGTTGAAATCTAATTCCCAATGTGTTAGCATTAAAAGATGAGACCTTTGGAAGGTGACTAGGTCATGAGGGTGGAGTCCTTGTGAATGGGATTAGTGCCCTTATAAAAGTGGCCTGTGGGAGCTTGTTAGCCCCTTCTGCCTTTCTGCTATGTGAGGACACATGGAAGCCACCATCTATGAGGAACAAACCATCATCAGACACAAAATCCGCTGGTACCTTGATCTTCAACTTCCCAGCCTCTAGAACTGCAAGCGATAACTTTCTGATGTTTATACATTACCCAGCCCAAAGTATTTTGTTACAGCAGCACAAATGGACAAAGACAATGAGTAAGCGTCCATCATTTGTGGAGGCTTTTCTCCCTGTAAAGATTCAGGGCCCCAGCTTTCCCCAGTTGTGGCTCTACCATTTTCAACATGCGGCTTGCAGTATGTTTGCATTCCACTGTGCAAGCTGATGGGAGAGAAAAACCTAGAAGGATCGTGCATGGGAGGTTTTTATGGGCCAGGCCCGGAAGTGGCACATGTCACGCCCAGTCATGTTCTATTGGCTAGAACTGAGTCACAGTCACATGAGAGTGCTTAAGTGCAAGGGAAAATGGGAAATGTCCTATGGCTGTGTGTCCAGGAAGAAGAAGAACTGGTTGGTGAACAACTATCTAGTCTGCCGTAGTGGGTTGCCAAATGTCATGCATTATAGAAACCAAATACTGTTTATATGTATATATCCACTTATACCTGAACACATAAAACTCTAATAGTCTTAATCTAAACTGAGACCCTAAGATAATAGATGTGAGATATTAGAGCACCATGTAGGATCTGAAAGGAGGTGTTGAAAACAGCCTTGAAACCCAATCTCTTATCTACGTTAATTGTATAAAAAGAACCTGGAGAGTCATGCCTCTAACCCTTGCTAGGGAGAGGCAAAGATATAAAATGTAACCAAAATGTGTGTACTCTCTTAATTTCCTGAAATAAATAAATAATAATAAAAAAGCTAAAAAAAAAAAAAAAAAAAAAAAAAAAAAAAAAAAAAAAAAAAAAAAAGAAAAGAACCTGGAGAGAGAGTTTCAGTGTTTTATGAGTCCCATACCTCTCTCTCCATTTTTAAACCTAGGCTAGCAAAGAGATTTCAATGAGATCACTTGTAGTTCTTAATACATGTCCTCTGGAGAGTGTCTGACTCCTGTCTGAGAAGTCTAAAGGGAGAGAAGCTGGGGTAAGGAGCTGGCAGAAGTGAACTAAAGGTTTTGCACTTTGGGCAGTGATTTCACTACTGTCCTGGGTACGAGGTGTGTTTCTCGCAGGCCAGACTTGAGAAACACATGCCAGGGAGAGTGGGCGAGCAGTTGCTTCAGATCCTGCCCGTGAGGGGCCACTTAGAGACACATGGGAACCTCAGCAAAGCAATCTGGAGATGTACTGCCAGATGCTTAGAGGCTCAGAAAAGCATCTTAAGCGACCAGCTAGAAGAAATGCATCTATTTGTATCAAGAGAATTACAAGAGGGAAATTCCCAGCAATGGGGCAGGGTGGGAGACCTCCAGGGAACCCACTTTGATGGACAGTTAATGACATGATAATCAGACTTAGGTTACTCTAGGTCATTTTCCAGACCCTATTGTGCCTGGGCTATCTGACTGCAGGCTGGGGAATCCCCTGCATCCTTCCATAGATTTCCTCCTTCCTCCAGATGTGGCAATTGCTCACGGGGGCAGGATCAAGGTGGGGCGGCACCAAGGTGGAGTGCCTGCTTTTGTCCCTAGGAGAGCTGAGGTCTCTCGCTATCTACCTAACAATTTCATTCACACATGTAAATAGTTCTGAAATGATAATGACAACATGCTAACAAGCATACTCTCTGGATGGTGGGATTATGGCCAAATTAATTTCCTTTTGTTGTTTGTGTGTATATATTTATGGCTTTCAAAGTTCCCACAGTACACGTTGTATCTACCATATAATCAGTATGATGTACATGCTGTACAATGTGCAGTTAATTGTGCATAATTGTAAAATATTTCACCACATTCTCCATTGCAAAGTGACTATTTTCTTGATACCTAACCTCAAAATCATTGAGTGTAAAAGCAATAATTATTTGATTTATGAATATTAAACTGGATATTAAATCCATTTTAAGTGGTCGTATTGGCATCAGTTTATGTCTTAAAGCCTCATGTTTACTGGAATTGAGTGATCACAGCACATTCATCTCTACCCCTTTGCCCTCCAATCATCTGTCTGCTATTTCTGTATCTCTTCTTTCTCCGAGTCCTCATTAAAGTTATCTGTCTTCAAAGAGGAAATCTTGGCATCCACCTCAAATCCTACATTCTTCAAAAAGGTTTCCATCATTCCTACATAATATCTGCTCCCTCCAGACTCCCACAGTGAATGAATCTGGACCACATAACTGAGCATTGACTATGTACTAATTTGTGTAGATAGATGGATGACTCTTTCCTGGATGTTAGGCTTATTAACTAGATAGAAGTTTCTTGATGCTAAAGAACACTTATAGTCCTTCCAGATGTCTTGAGCTCCCCAACAACCTATTCTTAGGCACATATTAGGTGCAGAGATAAAATTTTTACATTAGATTTAGGTAAGGTGACATGTCTTTTTCATTCCTGTTCTTGTCTGAGAACCTCTGAGATCCAAGGCTTTTCTCGCTACGGTTGTAAGACTACTATTGTTTTCCTGGTTTGTATTCTCTTACATTTTGGTTTCCTGCCTATCAACACCTTTATCTGGTGGCCTGCATTTGAAGGGTTTTGCTTGTCTATATGCCCAGTGAAGCTCCAGAAAAGACAGAAGAATGAAAATAAACATCGGCAAACACTTCAGACCACACCTACCGGATGTTTGAGCTAGCTGGGAGTTTGGGGATATCAGTGGACTATCTGCTCGTGCTAATTCTAGTCCCCAAATAACAAAGTATGTGAGGCACTATCTATTTTTATTATTCTCTTTAGCTACCTTTTATTAAGCTCCTTCTCTTTGTATGTTACTAGGCACTTTAGAAACATTATCTCAATGAATTCTCACAACACTGATAAAATGTAGAATTATTTACACCCATTTACAGATGAGAAAACAGAGAGGTTAAATGCATTTTCCAGGGTTGTTCAGCTGCTAGATAGCAGGGTTGGAAAGTCAGTTTAGGTTTGTTGGCTTCTAATGCCAACACAAAAACTCAAAAACTTCTGTTATAGTAGCTTATTTTTAATATCTCCAACGTGAAAACAAACTGAATGGCCATCATCAGATGAATAGATAAATAAAATGTAGAATATCTCCATAATGAAATACTACCAAGCAATAAAAAGGTAGGAACTACTGATACATACAACTGTGTGGATGAACCTCAAAAACATTATCCTGAGTGAAAGAAGTCATATACAAAAGACTTCTCATTTTAGGATTTCATTTATCTAAAATTTCAAGAAGGTGGAACTCCAGAGGCAAAAATCTGATCAGTGATTGTTTAGGACCAGGGATGGAAGTGAAGATTTACTACAAATAAAAAAGAGGGCACTTGTTGGGATGATGGAATTATTCTAAAGCTGGATTATAATGGTTGCACAGATGTTTTGTTTACTAAAAAATCATCCAACAAAGGGAGAACAGTATGGTATTTTGACTTTAATAAAGCTGTTAAAAAATGAATATACCCATTTTGAGTGTACAGTTGAAAAACACATCACTCCATTCCTGATAGAGGCCATTGCCATCCTTCCCAGAATTCCCTTGCACTCTTCCTCAGTCAATCCCTATCTATCCTGCCCCCTGGTTTAGGCAAACACTGCAAGATTAGCTTTACCTACTCTAAATTTTATGTAAATGGAATCATATAGTATTTTCTCTTCTGTGTCTGGCTTTTATCACTTGGTATAATATTTTTGAGATTTATCTATATTATTGCATATAATCAGTAGTTCATTTCATTTACCCATTTACCTCTTGATAGAAATTTATGTTATTTCCTGTTTGGGGCTATTATGAATAAAGATGCCATGAACAATCATTTACAAGTCTAATACCTTTTGACTTTGTTGATTTTCTCTATTCATTGTTTTCTATTTCACTTTACTTCTGCTGCTAATTATTTTTATTTACTTTCTTCTACTTATTTTGGGTTTGGGCTTAATTCACTATTTTTTAGCTTGTGAAGGAGGAAAATCAGATCAGTGATTTTATATCTTTCTTCAGTTCTAATATATACATTTAAATTCGTAATTTTCCTCTGAATATGCCACACATTTTTATATATTGTATTTTAACTATACTTCAGTTTGAAATTCTAATTTCCCTTATGCTATCTTCTTTAATCCATGGAGTATTTAAAAGAGTGTTGCTTTATTTCCAAATATTGAGGCATTTTAGATAGCTTGCTGTTATTGATTTTTAATTTAATGCTCTTACGCTCAAAAAACATACATTATGATTTACATCTTTTGAAATATGTTTAAATTTGCTTTATGATCCAAAACAAAAGAATGTGTATTATACAGTTGTTAGATGTGTTATTACATAAATATCAACTAAGTTAATAGGACGGTTAGTGTTGTCAAATCTTCCATAGACATACTGATTATTTGACTATTCATTCTACTAATTAGCGATAAGAGGATGCTAACATCTCCAACTGTAATTGAGTATTCATCTATTTCTTTTTAGTCATATCAATTTTTGCTTTATGTATTTTGAAATGCAGTATTAGTAGTCAACATATTTAGATTTATTATATCTCCTTGATGAACTGATCCTTTTATCACTATGATATGTCCCACTTTATAATAATTCTCTTTATTTTGAATTCTATTTGCCTCATATTAATATAACCACTATAGCTTTCTGATGCTTAGTATTTCTTAATTTTATTTTCAACCAGTCTATGTTTGATTTTAGTGTGTCTTTCCTATAAAGAGCACACAGTTAGGTTTTGCCTTTTAATCTAGCATGAAAATCTCTACCTTTTAATTGAAACGTTTGGTATACTTACATTTAAAGTAATTATTGATAAGGTTAGAGAAAGACTATCAGCGTGATATTTGTTTTATATTCGTCCCTTCCATTTCTTTTTTACTCTGTTATGCCTTTCCTGACTTCTTTGGGTGAATTAAATACTTTTAAGCATTTCATTTTGCCTTCTTTATTGACTTTCAGGTATATACTTTTGTTTTATTTTCAAATTCTAATTACATCTTTCATTTATTATAGTGTACCTTCAAATATTACACTTCTTCCCAAACAATGTAAGAATGTTAATATAGTATAATTCATGTTACTACCCCACTATCCTTTGTGCTCTTATCATATATTTTACTTTTGTCCGTAGGCTATAAATGCTGTGAAGCATTGTTATTATTTTTGTTTCAAACACTAAGTAGTCTTTTAAAGATATTAAAATACAGATATAGAAATATAAATAATAAAGGTAATAAACACATATTTTATATTTACTCTTTCTGATGTTTTTCATTGCTTCCTATAGATCTGGCTTCCATATGGCATAATCTCCCATCAGCATGATAAATTACTTCTAGCACGTCTTGTAGTGTAGGTATGTTGGAGTGAATTATCCCACTTTTTGTATATCTGGAAATGTCTTTATTTTGTCTGCAGTTACGAAGGATATAGCCGTGGAATATGAGGGTCTAGGTTGACAGGTTTTTTTTTCCTAGTATTTTAAAAATGTCTTTCCATTGTTTTATGGCCTCCATTGTTTTTGAGAAGTCAACTATGTTTCTTATCATTGTACTCCGATGTAATATATCTTTTTTTTTCAATTTGGTTGCTTTAAAGATTTTCTCTTTAACTTTAGTGTATTTGAGTATGATGTGTCTAGATTTAGTTTAATCTGTACCTATCTTGCAGTGTGTAAAGCATTTTGAATAGGTGGTTTGATATTTTCTATCAATTTTGTAAATTTCTAGCTCTTCAGTTATCATCTTTTCAAATATTTTTTTCTACACCCATTCTCTCTCGCTTCTGCTTCTGGAATCTCAATTACAAATGTAATTAAGTCACTTGATATTATTCCTCAGTTCTCATTTGCTTTGTTTCATTTTTTTAACACTCTTTTTTCGCTTTTTGTTTCAATTTGGTTAATTTCTACTGAACTTTCTTCAAGTTTGCTGATTATTTTCTCTGCTTCTCCTGTTGCTATAAAATGTTTTGAATAAATTATTTTTTTTGGTATCATGTTTTTTATTTCTAGAATTTCTACTTTGTTCCTTTTTATAATTTTCATCTTTTTGAAAAGATATCTTCTCTGTTAATATATGTTGTCTACCTTTTTCTGTTAGATCCTTTGACATATTTTTATACTTGTTTTAAAGTCCCTGTTTGAAAATTCGAATATTTCTTCTCTTCACCCTGGCTCACATTTTTTTATTCTTTGATAATATCATTTCAAAAATTATATACGGACATTGTGTATAAAAATGTGTAGAGACTGAGCCAAATAATATTTACCCTCAGAAAAGAGTATATCTCTTTTCCCATGAGGGCACTGGTTGAAGCTTATTCTCTCTCTTACATAATAGTTTATGTGGCTCTATAATTTAATACAGCATTAATTAGATTCTGTTTACCAGTAGCTTTAAATATTTTGAGAGTAGGACCACGAATTTCCTTTCAGCAAGACCTGGAGTCTCTGGTGAGCTCTTTATGCTCAAGTTCCGGCTTTCAAAACTGTGAGAATTATTTCTTTGCCTAACAACCCATGGCATACACTTTTTTCAGTTAATGAGAAGTTCTTTTGCTCTTCAATTCTTCCAGGGTCAGGACTAGAGTGAGGTAAGCAAGGCACCTAGGGTACAAAACTCTCAGGGTTGTGCAAGTGCAGGGCTGGGGCTGCAGGCTTAATGTGTTAGATTGAGGGACTAAAAATGGCTTTAAAAGCTTGCTCAATTTGTTGACTGAAACCTAGGCCTAAAGGTGGCCAATACTAAATGAAGTGGAAATGCCAGAAGCTTCTTGATATACTGTACATGAAGAAACACAAAGTTTTAGAGAGAACTGGAATGCTAGAGTGGGTTGATCATGTCAGATCTGTTCACACACCCTCTCTTCAGGTCCTATGCAACATGATCAACACAATCTTTTCTTTCTAAACAAGGCTATGGAAAATGCCTTTGCTAGAGGAGCTTCAGCTTCCTTAAAGAGTTTTATAGTGATAATTTTCTAAGGGACATTGATGACAATAAGAACTGCCATCATTAAGTAAGTTTCCCTGAATACAATGGAAATTATAGGATTTCCATATGGTAGACACTTCATGGTGGCGATGAATTGCCAAAGACTGAGTGAGCATGGTTACTATAATGAGCAGTAGAGCCAAAGTTGTCATAAGAATTATCTGACTTGTAGAGATCTTTAGTGTTGACTAGTTGTTCTCATGGTGTTCCTGTAAGTGAAATAGATGGGCAATCTACTAAGGTCTTACTTGATTTGTGTAGGCAGAAAAATGCCAAGCCTGGTGAATAGAAGTCTAATTTAAATCATCACAATAGAGTGTCATGGGCTCTCCACAACTTCCAAGACTTGAGTTAGTTTACAGACTCAGAGTCCTTTGAATGACGGGGAGGTCATGTCTCCTTGAAGAAAAACCCTGCTGTACAAACAAAAAGCTATACTATAAATCTTATTTGCCATTCATAAAGGAATCTAGAGATATTTTCAAGGGTGATTGTGAGTTGGGGGAAGGGGGACTAACCAGACTTTGGGGAAATACTTGCACTTGCTCTGAGTTGATCCTAATGACTGGTGACTCCTGACACCATTGTGCATCTACAGTCACAGTAAAGGATTGGGAAGGCCAAGTGGCCAGTGGAGTTTTGGTTCATCTCACGGTGAGTCTAGTGGGTCTCTAAATCCACTTAGGTTATGTACCCAGTCCTGGAATGCGTAAATGAAATAGAAATACTAGGAAACTCAGAGAATCTCTACTTTGGCTACCTTCTGTGAAATGGGAGCTATTATGGTAATAATGGCCAAGTGGAGGCCACTGAAACTGTCTCTACCTATGTAAATAGTAAGCCAAAAGCAATGACATATTTCTGGAGAGAGAAGGGAGATTAGTGATACCATCAAGGGACCTGAAAGATGTAGGCATGATGATTCCTGCCACATCTCTATTCAACAATGTAGAAGACTTATAGATCATGGAGTATGACCATAGATTATTGTAAACTTAATCAGGTGGATGAGATGACTTTTTCTTGTGGTCTTCAGTGAGTCTCTTTCCTCAGATACCTGCCTTTTTGCTCAATGGGATCACACATACATTTGCCATGGTGACATGAATGGAAGTTATACATGGGCTCAATAACATGGCCTTCCACTCATGAAGTCCAACCTGGATCCTGCCACCAAAGAGTGCCCAATCTGCCAACAACCTGCTCAGCCCCTGATATGGCATTATTCCCCAGGGGGATCAGCAAGCCACCTGGTGGCAGGCTGTTTACATTGGAGCACTTCTAATTATAGAAGGAGCAGAGCTGTATTCTCACTGGAATAGGTACTTACTCTAAATACAGATTTGCCTTCCCTACCTATGATATTCTGCCAAAAACACCACTCACTGACTTTTGAATGCCTTATTCACCATCATAATAGTCAACACAGCCTAGTGTCCACAAGGATCCCATTCTATAGCAAATACAGTACAGCAATGGGCTCATGGTCTGACCACATTCCCCAGTCACCCCTAAATTGGCTGGCCTGAGAGAATAGTGGGCTGGCTTTTAAGGCTCAGATAGTGCCATCTGGGTAGCAAAACAGCAGGGCTGGGACAATATCCTCTAGGAGGCTATATATGCTCTAAATTAGCAACCAGTATATGGTTTCTCCCATAGACAGAATTAATGGGACCACAATCAGGGGTGGCAACGGCAGGGACTCCTCTCACTATTGTCCCTAGTGACCCACCAGAAACACTTTTGCATCCCATCCCCACAACTGTGCCATCTACTACTTTCCAAACGAGAAATGCTTCCACCATGGGGCACAGCGATGGTTCTCTGAAAGTGGAAACCGAAACTGACACCTGGCCATTTGGGGATCCTCAAAGCAGTGAATCAACAGGCAGAGGAGGGAGTTATTATACTGCTTGGGGTGGTTGGGCCTGACTACCACGGGGACATTGGGTTGCTACTGTACAAAAAGAGAGAGGAAGAATATGTCTGGAATGTAAGCAATCCCCCCCGGAGTCTCTTAATACTCCCCTGCCCTACGATTAGGCTAAATGGAAAACTACAACCACCCAATACAAGGAGGACTGCTTAGGATCAAGACCCTTCAGGAATGAAGGTTTAGGTCACCCCTCCAGGCAAGGAACCACAACCAGCCAACACACCTGTTGAGCACAAAGGCAATATAGAATGAGTAGCGGAAGAAAATAGTTATAAATAACAGCTGTGATCACCTGACCACACACAGACACAGACATGAGGACTGTAGTAGTTTTGAGTGGTACTTTCTTATTTTGACATGAAAATATCTGTTTATATGTAAACCATTTGTTTCTCTTCTCTTCTCAGAGGCTCTTACCATTTAACATAAGATGTGTTAATAGTAGTTAAACTTCCACCTCAGTATTTAAATGATAGGATATTAAACAGGGAATGTGGCTCAGGTAGAAGAATGAAATCCCTAAAGTGGGATAAAGGGTCTTTGTATCCTCTCTTGGTGAGGGGCTGTAGTAGTCAGAGTAATGGACCCCCAATAGTGTGCACATCCCAATCCCTGGAATTTGTGAACCTGGCAGGTTACACGGCAAAGGAGAATTAAAGTTGCAGATGGAGTTAAGGTTGCTAATCAGCTGGCTTTAAAATAGAGAGAGTGTCCTGGATTTTCCAGGTGGGCCCAATGTAATCACAAGGGACCTTAAAAGTGGAAGGGGTAGGGGAGAGTAGGTAGAAGCAGATGGATGGCAGCGTGAGAAGGACTTGCCATCCTGCGTTGCAGGCTTTGAAGATGGAGCAGGAGGTTATGAGACAAGAAATGCGGGCAGCCTGTAGAAGCTGAGAAAACCAAGAAAATGAATTCCTCCCGGGAGCCTCCAGAAGGAGCACAGCTGCTGACACCTCCATTCTAGTTCTGTGAAACCCATTTTGGACTTGTGACCCCCAGAACTGTAAGATAATACATTTGTGTTGTATTGAAGCCGCTCATTTGTGACAATTCGTTGCAGCGGCAACAGGAAACTAATACGGGAGGTTCGCGTGGTTTTGGTTGCTGGAGAGGCACCGGGAGCTGCGGCGGGGGACGCGCTTTGTCACTTGGCTGTCCTCACCAGGCTGATGTGGGGCAGAAGCCGGGCCCACAGCTTCTCCAGCTCCTGTCGGAGCCTCCCTCAGCTTCTCCAGGTCCTTGGCCCAGGTGGGCGTTTAGCTCTGTGACAACGGGCACCACCTTCTGCAAGACTCCTGGGCCATGGAAGTTGGAGGGTTGGATACAGTGAGTTCCTAGTGGGTCCAGACTGCTGTCCTGGGTTTCAGCTCATACACGTGGGTTCCAGTTTGCCCTCATTCTCCCCTACTTCATCTCTATCTTCTCTTCCTGACTGGCCGTTCTGACTTCAGGCTCACGCTTCAGATGCAAAGCCTTTAGCAATCTGTTTAACAGTGATGTAAGGTCACATTCTTACAATAAATCCCTTATTATGTGTACCACTCCTAGTGGTTCTTTTTCTCTGCTTGAACTCTGATAGATGCAGTCATGCATTTAATCTACTTTTATGACTGCTGTTAAAGTTTCCCCAGCATTTCTATGCATCAGAAGCAGGAACTGGATCCTTCCATGTTAGCTCGTTCTGCCATATTGACTGTAAGTCGAAGTTTGTTTCTAGGTTGTTAAATTTACGATTTCCCCTATGCGCTCCCTACCTACCCCTTGTATTTAGTGGAGAAGCTCATACATGGGGCACTGACCCAGCTCACTTTGACCTTGCCAGCCAGCCCCACTCTGTCTCCAAGCATTCCTGAAGAGAAACAGCACACGAGGGTAAAGCCAATACTTGCATCTTCATGTTTTCTCAGTTCCTGTCAGACGTGGGAAGTCTGCTCACAACGGCAGCAGAAATTTGGCTCTGGCTCCTACTTGTTGTTGTTCTGGAAGCTCCATTGCTGTCAGTCCTGATGTTTTCTCTTCGGGGACTGGCTCTCAGCCCTCATTCAGTGGAGTCAACTGAGTATCAGTCTTTCCCTGCTTGCAGCATTGCATCCAGGCCCCCTGGAAGGACGAAGGCATCTGTGTCCTTAGATCCAGGACGGCCTGAACTCCTTTGTCCGGTAATCTGCTCCTCCCTCCTTTATCGCTACTCCCTTTGTACTGACCCTAATGACCCGTCCTGCCATGCAAAACAGAAGCTCCACGGAAGCCTGGTCTGGATCTCTAGACTGGACGAATCTCTGTTACTTTTGCCTTCTTGAGGATGCACCAAAAATTTACCTGGGAGAGTTTAGACAGGTTAGCTAGATACACATTAGAAATACCGTGGCATAGCTTTCAAGCAAACACGAGTATAGCTTTATCATTGCTAATAATCCATTACCTTGGGCAAGCCATTTTTCCCCCCAGGCCTTGGTTTCCTCACTTGTAAAGTGAAATAATGAGACTTCATACTTTAAAACGCATCCTAGCACTAAGAGCCTGCTATTATCTAAATTACTGGGAAACACGTCAGGCTGGGGGTAAGCAGATCTTCAACTATAGTTCCTTACTGAAGTAGGAATGGCTCTGGGAAACTCTATTTATGTTACACCTCTGTAGGAATTCACAAAGAACAAAATAGGACGATAATATCACACAGTCCTACACTATGGAAGGAGAGATAAATCTGGCTATATTCAGACACAAATCAATCAACTAAATAAAGTAGTGGAGGGGAAAGAGAGAGGAGTTCAGCTTGCACTTACACATGTAACCGATATTTATAGTTCCAGCCACTGTGCTGGTCACAAGGGAGCCAATTGTGCGCAGAAGAGCCATGGACCCTGCTCCTGTGGGCTTGCATTCGAGCAGAGGAGACAGACACTGATGAAATGATCACACCGTCGGAGAGCTGCAAGTGGAGAGAGAGGTAAGTGCTGTGGAGGGAAAGCACAGAGCCAAAGTGAATGGCCAGGGCAGGTTTTCCTGGAAGTGCCCTTCAAACTGAGATCTGAATAAGTGGACTCAGAATTTATCCATTATATGATAAACTGCTGGAGATCGAGCTTTGTGGGGAGGAGTTTTGGACAGGTCGGGGTTGAGGTACCTTTGAGACATCCAAGGGGGGATGGCTGCAGTTGGATGCACGGGGCTGAGGTGCAGAGAAGAGAATGGGGCTGGACATGTGCATGGGGAGATGCTGTGTCTACTCAGCGATTGAAGCCAAGGGTGAGTTTGAGATCCCCTAGAGCAGCGGTCCCCAACCTTTTTGACACCAGGGACTGATTTCATGGAAGACAGTTTTTCCATGAATGGGGGAGGGGGAGGGGGAGCTCAGGCAGTGATGCAAGCAATGGGGGGTGGCTATGAGTACAGGTGAAACTTCTGCTCACTGGACCACCACTCACCTCCTGCTGTGCTGCCTAGTTTCTAAGTTTCATGGAAGACAATTTTTCCGTAGATGGGGGTCGTGTGGGGGAGTTGGGAGGGTGGAGCTCAGATGGTGATGTGAGGCCCGGGGATTGGGGACCGCTGACCTAGGGAATGCAGGGAGATGAGACAGAAGGCTAGGAATGTAGCTTGAGGGACTGCCACATTCAAAAGTTAGGAAGAAGGTTAAGAATGAGTGCTCAGGGGACAGACAACTGGGACAGGGAGGCATGTGGCAGCCAAGAGTGCTGAGTGTTGTGTGGAGGGTGCAGCTGACAGTGCTGAGAACTACTGGGGGCCAGAGAAGAGCACTGGGCTCATTGGATTCAGAGCTATTATGGGTGGTCCTGGTGGGATCTGTTCAAATGGAGGGAGTCATGGGGCATGTGGGGAGTGAGTAGATAGAGGCAGCAAGCCTATGTAATTCTTTTAAGTAGTCTGATAATGAATCGGGGAGGAGGCCTGAGATTGGGGGTTCCTCCAATTGGTGGTAAGATTGGTGCTAGTTCCTCCTGTTTATGTATTTGTTGCCCACTTTTAGCAGTACTGGGGGTGTCATTGACCTACTGCCTTAGTCATTCATCCAACCATTCTCTTCTTCATTCAATAAGTAGTATGGGGAAGAGACCATCCCTACTTTTGAGGAGTTTACCACCCATTGGGGTTCAATATTTGTTTAAAATATTTCCTTTGAATATCTGCCCTGTGGGAACCACTTTGCGGGGATGGATGCAGAGATGATCAGGACGTGTCTGCTTTCTGCCTTTAGGAATAGAGTCTACTAGGTCGATCTAAGTATCAACAGCAAATGCAAAGTAGCATTCCAAGACTGTTTTGTCTGTGCCCAGCCATCCATGATAAAAATGCTGACTACGAGTTTAACTTTTTCCACGTTCTGAACTAAAGATAGCCAAATCTGATATTATGCTTTTCCTTGTTCTTTCTACGGAGGAGTGTTGTGTGTTCAGGGTGAACAGGACCTAGGTCTTGTGTTAGTTATCTATTGCTGAATAACAAATTGTCACAAAGTTAGTGTCTTAAAGCAACAAATATCTCACTGTTTCTGTGGGTCAGGGGTCCAGGCAGAGCTTTGCTGACTCCTCTGCTTTGGTGTAACCCAGGGTTGTGGTCTCATCTGAAGGCTCCACTGGGAAGGATTACTTCCAAGCTTATGTGATTGTTGACAGAATTTAGCTCCTTTGGGGCTATTGGACTGAGCATGTCAGTTCCTTGTGGGCTGTTAGCCAGAGGCTTCTCTCAATTCCTTCCCACATGGGCCTCTTACAACATGGCAACTTGCCTCATCAAAGCATGCAAGCCATTAAGGAACAGCAAAAGTCTGCTTGCAGAACAAAGTCACGATCTTGTGTAACCTAATCATGATGGGACAAATCAAGACTTCTGCTGTGTTCTCCTGGTTAGAAGCAAATCACAGGTCCCAACCACACCTAAGGAGAGGAGGTTACAGAGATTGCAAATACCAGAAGCAGGGGTAATTAGGGGCTGTCTTAGAAACTGCCTTCCACAGATATCCAAAACCACCATGAATTGCTAGGTAAGTTCTGACTCTTGATTTTCACTCAAGGTACCCAGAAGTACTTGAGTTTGTCTTCTAAACCCTGTTTGGTTCTTTTAGCTGGGCCTGATACCTTCAGTGCAAGAACCTCCCAATTCTAGTAGGCAGGGGGAGCTGGACCTTGTCTTGTCTTGTACCAACCTCTCTGATTCATGACACTGGTGCTAATGACCACAGGAGTGGCTGCTGTTCTCGTGCCATTTCCCCCTTTTGGCTTAGATCCCTGAGCTAGGTCTCGTCAGATGCAAGCTAGCTCCATTTCTTAGAGGTGTTGATTTGGGATCTTTAGTCTTCCTGGGGATATCTCACTTAATTTCTCCCAATCAGCCATATGAATGCTTTGAGACCTGCTCAGCCCACACTCTAACACTCTAGTTAGGAAACCTCTGTCTTGAACCTTGTATTATTTTTTAACAGCTTTACTGAGATACAATTCACATACCATAAAATTCATCATTTAAAGTGTATGATTCAGTGGCTTTTAGTATTTTCAGAGTTATGTAACTATCACAATCAATATTAGAATTGATCATTCGACCCAAAAAGAAACCCTGTATCCATTAGCAGTCACCCCCCATTTCTCCCAAATGCTAGACAATCACTCATCTACTTTATGTCTCTATAGATTTTCATATTCTGGACATTTCAAATAAATGATCATACAATGTGTGGCCTTCTGTATCTAGCTTTTTTCGCTTAATGTTTTCAGGGTTCATCTATGTTGAAGGACGTGTCAGTATTTCATTTGTTTTTATTGGAAAATAAAATTTGATACATATTACCAACCATACATATTACCAATATCTATATATAATATCAAATACAAGTTATTGTATGGATATGCCACATTTTATATAACCATTCATTTGGATGTTTTCACTTTTTGACTGTTATGAATAATCCTGCTATAAACATTTATAAATGAGTTTTTATGTGGACATATGTTTTCATTTATTTTGGGTATCTACCTAGGAGTGGAATGGCTGGGTCACATGGTAACTCCATGTTTAATAATCTGAGGACCAACAAACTGTTCTCCAAAGTAGCTGCATCACTTTACATTGCCAGCAGCAATGTATAAAGATTCCAAATTTCTCCACATCCTTGTCAACACTTGTTATTTTCCTTTTGATTTTAGACATCCTAATGTGTGTGAAGCTGTATCTCACTGTGGTTTTGATTTGCATTTCCCTGATGGCAAATGATGTTGAGAATCTTCCTGTATACTTATTAGCCATTGGTGTATCTTCCTTGGAGAAATATCTGTTCAGATCCTTTGCTTGGGCTTCACACTGTACTAGGCCCTATTCTGACCCTCCTCTGGCCCCTCTCTGTGGGCTAGGAACCCAGGATCCAAGATGACATGCCCACCTGGAGCCTGTGCCCTCTCTGGGAGACTATGCTCTGGGTACTCGGGACACTGGAATTCTGTGGTTTCACAGAGACCCTTTAGGTTTCATAGGTCTGTGGACCTGACTACAGACCACACTGCCAGTACATACATCCAAAGTCCTCAAGGATGGCCACTCTTGGGGAAGCTGTTTGTGGAGAGCATGGTGGTGTGTGGACATGTGGGCAGGGGTGTGAGCGTGGCCTCTTATGGTGTGGGCAGAACCAGGGGTGGGTGCTGGCCTGGGCTGGAAGATTGGCTGTCCCTGCACTGTCAAGTCCTAGAGCAGAACTCTTTGGAATGGGAGAATTCTAACTTTATACCCAGTCTTCCAGGTTGTTGTGAAGATAGTTGTTTTCAAAGGAGGAGGATAGAGCTTATTTAACAGTTTGTAGGCATGATTTGTAACTTTTTTTTTGGAGACATGGTCTCACTCTGTCACCCAGGCTATAGTGCAGTGGCCCAATCATAGCTCACTGCAACCTCTAACTCCAGGGCTCAAGTGATCCTCTTGCCTCAGCCTCCTGAGTAGCTGGGACTACAGGTGTGCTCCATGATGTCCAGCTGGATTTATATCTTCTAAATAATTGGACATACAGTATGTGGACCTCCCTTTGTTCTTTTGCGCTGAGTCATAAATACTAATATTAGGGGCAGGGCTTGAAGGTGTCCCTATTGAACATGCCACTTTTGCTGGAAACTCAGTGGCTATAGTTTGTCCTTAGGTCAGGCCACCAAAACAAAGGCCAAAGGACAGTAAGCATTACCTGTGATCCCAGAGAGTTTAGCAGCTAAAGGCAGAGGCTCCAGAGCAAGGCTGTCTCTACCACTTACTGGCTCTGTGAACTGGACTGAGGTTTAAAACATTCTGTAGGTTTGTCTCTGCAAAATAAGAATAATTACACTATCTTCCTCAAAGGAGTTCTGTGAATTGTAAATGGGTTGATCCTTCTAGAGCATTCGGCAGAGTGCCTGGCCTGGAGGGAGCACAGTGGAGGCTGTCATTATTAGGAGAGGCTATGAGTATTAGAAAAAGCAGACTCCTTCAAATCTGGTTGTCTGTTCTTCAGTAGAAACTTTCCCTAAGATCATCCTGAAGTCCCAAAAGCCTACCTGGAAAGGGAAAAATTCCCAGGGTTAAATTTCTTTCTGCTTGCTTGGCTTCTTTGGAGAGCGACCCTACCCAGGACATGCCAACAAGCCCTGCTTTCATACTAGTAGGGGCATGATAGCATTCTCCAGCATTTGCATGCGGGCACTCTGAGAATAGCTTATGTTTGAGAGGGGGACTTAAGGGAGGGTTAAAAATGCTAAAATTTGACCAACTCTCCAAATGAAAAATGTAGCTTTAGGGAAAACCAGAGATGTCTCCTTCTTTTACTTTCACTCTCAAAATGCATTGTGATGAATAATGCCCCAGGGTTGATGTATGCAAACTTCCACTGTGCTCATGGAAATAATTGAATCCCCTATAATGATGGGCCAAAAAAAAAAAAAAAAAAAAAAAAAAAAACCTCAGACAGACAAGGCTCAGAGGCTTTGGATCAGCCCAGTTTGGCTTCTAGCCCACAACACCTACAATTATTCTGCAGTGATTTTTATTTACCTATTTAGTGCTCTCGCGAGGCAGGGACAGAGAGAAAGAGAGAGGGAGAGAGAGAGAATCTAAGAATCTAGTCATAATTCATCCCTCATGGTTAGGCAGCAAGCTCGAAATTGAAAAAGTTATTCAAATGGATAATGAAATGGGGCTGAGTTTCTAATGTCCTCCATGGGAAAATGGCATAAATTGTGGGCCTTTGCAAATGGCTTACATGTTGTTTGTGATGAGATTATTTAAGAGTCAGCTCATCGATGCTGCTGTATGAGAACATTGGCCCGGGGTGAGTGGTGGACCTTTGCACTTGTATTGAAAGGACATTTGGTCTTGAGAAAGTCACCATCAGCCACTAAATGGAACTGCTACATAGACAGTAAGGGATTCCGACTCTCCTAGGGACAAAGAGGGAGGCCCATTTTTGTGTTGCACCACCTTAATCCTGCCTCAAGCAACTGCCACGTCTGGGGGCGGAAGAAAAACCCTACTAATCTGCAAAAAGAATGCAGGGAATTGGGGTAAGGGGAGGCAGCCCAGGCATAATAGAATCTGGAAAGTGACCTAGAGTAACCTAAGGCTAATTGTCATGTCTTAACTGTCCATCAAAGTGGTTCAGTGGTGATGTCTGAACCACGAGGAGGGCCCAATCCCAAAACAAGACCCCAGACCATAACCAGAGCCCTTTTGTTGCAACATGGGGGCTTGTTCTTCATCTGTGGTGAATGTATCTTGTTCTTGCTCTGTAAACCTATCTTGCCCTTCCTCAGTAAACTTTGTTTCATGCTTGCCTTACTTTTGGTGTGTCTGGTCATTATCTGGTCAAGAGCATCCCAAGAACTGAGAACAAACAACTAGGATCCGACAGAACCAGGGTTCCTGGGTGCTGCTCAGTAGAGAGGAGAGGCTGACAATGTGATCTACCTGTCAAAAACAGCATGAGGCCAACCCAGTGGCTGGCGGAGCTGTGGCCACTACCACACCCCTCCCCACATCTATTGCGAGGGTGAGCTTGAAACAGTTTCCTGCATTTGAAGAGTAGGCAATAGTCACATGGTGATCTTGTCTACTACGAGCCTCACCTACAGTCCCCAACAAAATTCAAGAAGAGTTTTGTAATTACATGCATGTTCCTATACGACAGCTCAGGGAAGTAAATAATCTACTTTATCACCATTTTATAGATCTGGAATAACTAAAGAGCAAGGAAGTAAAGTGATTTGCTCAAGGTCACATGGTCAGTGAGGTCACGGAGCAAAGGTGTGAGCCTGAGGCTCCACAAGTTATCACCATTTTTCAACCCATATCCCTTTCATAATTGGAAATCTGACACTCAGATGTTGGAATTTGACATTTCATGATCCAGAGCAGCAAGCTCTGTCCAACAGAACTTTCTGCAGTGATGGAAATGTTCTATAATTGGTGCTGTCCAATGTGGTAGCCACTAGCCACACATGGCTTTTGAGCACTTGAAAAAGTGGCTAAGGTGGTTGAAGAACTGAATCTTAATTTTGTTTAACTAGAGTGAATTTAAATTTCAAAATCACATGTGGCAAAGAACTGCCTTATTAGGCAGCAGAAATCTATTCATCTATACAATAGTCAGGAAACTTAGTCCTCCTCTAGCCAAATACAGTGGTTTAGAGCACGCACTTGGGGGTCAGATAGACCGTTTCACACAATATCAAGTTGAATGAGGGATTAAAGAGGAAGAAGTGGAGAGCTTTGAAGAAATTTGATGAAATGGCTTAGAAATCTTAGAAAATTGAGGCCTAAGTGTTTCATATATATCAGTCGCTGCATTAATACATGACTAGAAAAAGAAAAGTAATATATTTAACAGGAAAGAAAAACTGGAAAAAAAATGCAATCATTCGTTTAATTTTTCCCAAGCAGTGTCTTCCTCATGAAGAGCTATGGAGAAATTGTGACGTTTGGCAGCAAGGGGCATGGTCCCCCTTGCAGAGGAAGGTCGTGCAGCAGGTAGGAAATGTTCAGCAGGAGAGTCACAGCAGTAGCTTTGAAGGAAACCAGGCGATAGGAACTTGAGGCTGAATGTCAGACCAGAGACACAAACATATGATAGGTACTCAGCAAACCCTGGGATTTGGATTCCAAGTAGAACAGTTAAGAGAGTCAAGAATTTGTCCCTTTGAAGCAATTAAAGAGAATACAGGGTGAGAATTCCGAAACCTGATATCTAAGAATTAGAAAGAAAGGTTCTAGATTCTACCAGATGTTTGTTGTCAGGATGTAGAGAAAGAGAGGCAGGAGGTATGGATGGCTCTTGTTGCAAGGAAGAATCCTGAGAGACCAGGCTGTAGTTGTTAAGATATAAGCCTCGTGGCTGGAAGCAAAAAAGTCAAGCATGGCATGTAGCTCAGGAAGCTTTTGATTGCAAGTAAAAGAATCCACAGGTGATGAGTTTTAAGCAATAAGGACATTTATTATTTCACATGATGAGAAGTACAGAGGTAGGGTGGGTTCGGCACTCGATTACTTTTGTCTCATTTTATTCTCATTACAATTTCATAAGAGAAGTTCGTTTTGTAACCATGAAGAAGGTGAAGCTTTAGGAGGTTCAATTACTTGTCCGAAGTCACACAGCTGGTTAGGGGCAGAGCCACGATTGGGCCCATAAAAACTTTGATACTGAAAGTACTCATAGACGACATCATGGTGAGGTTTATCTTATGTAAAGGATCTTTAGTGATTTACAACAGCATTAGAAAAAAGTTATCGGCTATAATTTCCATTTTATGAAGGTCAGAATTCATAGCACAGAGAGATCATGAAGACAGCGTCCAAATCACACAGGGTAGGGAACCCCATGGCTCAAAACACAGAGCCTCCTATCGGAATGGGCAGGTGTCATTTCATAGCTCCCATCCCTGCCAAAGGAACAGTAAACGAACAAACAAAATCAAACAAGGCCTCCCACAGGGCTGGCCATGTGCTCTCTGATGCCAATCCCATTGCTTCCCCATGTTCCCAATGGCTGCTGCTTCCTGAAAAGGAAGAAACGGTGAGGGGCTCGCCGTGGATTCAAAGCAAGGTGAGAAAGCAGAACTCAGCATCAGCAGCCAAGGGGGCGACCACCCCAGGAGGAATCTGCCCCAAGCTGTTCAAGGACAAGAGGTCGTGCTGGTCTAGTCTAGAGAGGTGCAGTCCCAAAGGTTGAGCCACTTGACCTTCTGTCTATTTAAAGTCTCAAACTGGATTTTGTATCAAAAAGGATCCCAGCAAACAGCCAAAACAGTTAACCCACAAGCACACTTTTAAAAAGTATATAATCTGGTAAAAGGGCATTATTTTTGGCTAAAGACAACTTTCACAATTGGAAGGTCTCAAACACATTTGATAGATCTAAGCGTGGCTTAACCTATGGGAAGTGCTATTATTTTTCAAAAGATAATTACTCATTTATTACCTGATCTGTTGCCAATGTCACGTAGCACTGAGAAATTGATCAGCATACAGCCTAAAATGTCTAAGACTCTGGAACAAAATTAACTGCCAAATATGTATTAAATTGATAAAAATAAATCCAAACATGATTAGAGTCACTCTGTGTATCCTACCCAGCAGGTGGGAAATCCTTGAGAAGAATTAGGGAAAGGTTTACGGAAAGCAGATTAATGGAGAGAGATTAAATGTGTTTCAAAAGCAGTACAAAACATATTTTAAATGACAATCCTTCCATGGGCAAGGTGAAAAGGTACTTGGGCACATGCAAAATTCAAGCACTTGGTTTAAATGTACATCATGCAGTAAAAATTGGAAATGTATCCATGTGTGGTACACCGTGCACATGGAAGACACTTGGAAGTGACAAATACAAGTGGTGATTAAGTAATTTTTCTTACCTTTACATTTAATTTCATAAGTGATATAGAAAAAAATTCTTATTGTAAAAGATTCAACCACTATATATATAAAGCAAAATGTAAAGATCGCTCCAAGTGGCACACCCCCTCACTGGCCCCTCTGTCCCCTCACACATATTCCCTGCTGAGTCAACTAGTGCTAACTGTGGTTTGAGGTTTCTGAGCCTCTTTCTATGCATCTACCTACATATAGCCACACATTTACATACATTTTTATTTTTGTTTCTTACATAAATTTAGAAAATAATGTAAATATTATTCATTACTTGCTTTTTCTTTATATACTACCGTGTTTCTCTGAAAATAAGACCTACCCATAAAATAAGCCCTAGCAGGATTTCTAAGCATTTGTGCAATACAAGCCCTGCCCGGAAAATAAGACCCTGTGATGGGCGTATACAGCGTATCTGCACAACCCACGCATTTCATAGCGGAGCGGTAAAGAAGACAAGCAGCCCTTCTCATCTGCCCTATCGTGACAGCTACTATCCCAGAGGTGACCAGAAAGGTGCGGGCAGCCCCACCAAGCTCGGCTCCCTCTGTCAAGTCCCGGCCATCCTGTGCGTGCTGCAAGCTGAGGCTTTGAGGGGAAAATAACACATCTCCTCAAAATAAGCCCTAGGGTGTCTTCTTGAGGAAAAATAAATATAAGACCCTGTCTTATTTTTGGGGAAACACGGTAATACATCTTGAAGCTTATTTTATTTTTTAATTTTTTTTTAAGGCAGGGTCTTGCTCTGTTGCCAGGGCTAGAGTGCAGTGACATCATCATAGCTCACTGAACCTTCAAACTCCTGGGCTCAAGTGATCCTCCTGCTTCAGCCTCCTGAGTAGCTGGGACTACAGGTGTGCAACACCATGCCTGGTTAGTTTTTAAAAAAAATTTTTGTAGAGATAGGGTCTGTGTTGCTCAGGCTGATCTCAGATTCCTGGGCTCAAGTGATTCTCCCACTTCAGCCTCCCAAAGTGCTAGGATCACACCACATCCGGTCTCTTGAAGCTATTTTCATGTTACTACGTGTACATCTACCTTATTTTTTAATGTCTGATACAGTATCTCATAGCATGGATCTATTTAGCTAGCGTCTCACTGATTATGTTTGGTGTGTTTGCAATGCTTAATTATAAACAAAGTCCAGAAGAAGGCTTGTTTGCTGATTTTCCAACAGCTATCAGAGAAGCTTCATTTCTAGTAGACTCCCCTAAAACTCACTCATGAATTATTAGCTAAGCAACCTAAAATGAACCACTTAGCGCCACTTCTGCCCCTATTGGCTAAGGCCAGGTAGCCACTTGCCATGACCTCTCCTCTTCATTTATTGGCATTCTAATCACTGAGATTTAGGAAGGGTGGCCCATCAGATCTCAGCCTCTCACAGAAGCAAATGCCATCTGCTTTTCATGGGACAACAGAACCACTCTTGTCTCTTGTTAGTATAGACACACCATATCCACGTAACATATAAATAGCAATTATTTCTAGATAGGGGGTTACTATGAGATTATTTATGCTTATCTGTATTTTATATGTTTCTATAATCTACATCTACTACTTATATAATAAACAATGAGTTTTTAAAAGGTATATGATTAATTAAGAAAATCAGAAGGAAGGCAAGTGAGCAAACATGAACTAGGAAACCACACAGATCCATCATAAAACTACATCATTTATTATTTTTATATAATAATATATAATATAATATTACATAAATTTAATAACATATAACAATACATGTAATACATACATTCTTTATAATCTATAGATATCTGTGTAAAAACCAAGCAAATCACTCAACTTCTCTAAGTCTTAGTTTTTTTTTAAATAAAAAGTGAGATGATAATCCAACCTCATACAGTTGGTGTGAAGATAAAATGAAATAATATATGTAAAATATAACATAGAATATAGGAGAAGCAAAATGGTACATAGCGTAACATAGTGGTAAAGAACATGGACTTGGGGATCAGGCAGACCTGGGATTGAATACCTGTTTCATCACTCACCTAAAGAGTGACCTTGAGAATGTTTATTTACCCTCTGAAGTTCAGTTTCCTTATCCATGAAATGGGGATAATGTTAACTCTATAATGCAATTGTGAGAACTAAATAAAATATTATATCTTAGCATTTGACCTGGCATGTAGGAAGTTCCCAATAATTTTTCTACTACTAAATGTGAATTCCCTTCCTGTTCTCTTTTCCTTCCTGTTGATCATGAAACTTCAAGTGAAATGCGTAGCATGACTCCACTAAGAAAAAGTGGTGGCATGGTTACTAAGGCTTATTTCTTTATAGTTTTACAGGCAATTTAGCATACATTGTGTTGTTTGATTCTCATGAAATCCTCCAAGGTAGTCACAAAATCTCATGGTCTTTTTCAGAGTTTTCCATTTCTGTGAAACAATTTCCTTCGCATGGATCTCTCATGTTTCTGTACATCTTGTATGCAGATGCACTGATAGCCTTTTTTGTGGACTGTCTTATTAAGGATGTTTCCATAGTGAGGGCCAACATCTGGAACAAAGAGCAGATTTGTTCACTGTTCAGTGTAATAAAGACTATGTCTTCTTCCAGGGCAAAAGGTATGTTTTCATACAGCCCATTATAAAAGATTTGGGTTTCCTAAGGTTGGAGTTACACAGCTGTGATGCAAAGCCACTGTATGTACAGCACCCACCTGTATACTTGTGAACCCCCGTGGGACCTGGGGGCAAGGGAAACTGATGCAAACCTGAAGCTCATACTGCTTGCTATGCCATACATAATAAAGTTGTCTCTGAACCAGGAGTCTCGTGGCTTCTGACAACATCTGTAAAACTATAGCAGACTAAATTGTTAGTTTCTAAGCAAGGTAAAATCTCAGACCCTTTATGGTTCTTGACAGTCCCACAGTGCATGGAATTGCCATTTATCCACTAGAAAGCATGGAGACCATTCTTAAAACCCTCCACGCTTATCTATATATTCCAACAAGTTCTGTCAATTTACCATGTCAATATGGCCTTGATTTGTCTAATTCTCTCTCCAACATTACTACCACTGTGGTTAAGTTCCCACCATCATATTTTGAATGATTGTATTAATAACCTCCTAATTTATCTACTATCTGTAGTCCTTCTGACTCCACTCTAATCCTCTGTTCCGACAGCAGCCAGTACTCTTTGCAAAATGTGGATCTGATTATGTGACTCCCTAAAACTTGTAAAATAAAGACAAGATTCCTCCATATGACCACTGTCTTTCTCTCCTGACTTATTCTGCATCAGGCTTCCCCTTACTCTCCTAGATGGAGCTGCATAGATCTTTTATTTCTTAAATTGGAGTTGTCTCATACTGTTTTGCAGGCTTTGTAATGCATAGCACTAAACAGTATCAATTAACATCATTCTCATCCTAAATTTTAACAATCTTCTGGCAGATGGCAATAAAGTATCTAGAAAAAAGGAATGTTTTTTAAATTTTTCCAAGGGGGTCATGTGGGCCTTCAAATTTCTTATGACCATGAGATCTTTGACCATGTTGTTCCATTTGCTCAGGAGGCTCTTCTCTCATTTTTTTTAAATCCAGTTTGCCCATATTTGTTCTTCAAAACCTAGTTCAAACTTCACTTCCTCAGGAAAAGTCAATCTTCTCTGATTCTATAACTATATAAAATCCTTCTATTATACGTCCAATACCCCTTCTTCATAGCTCCTGCCACAGTTGATATTTTATTTTTATTTGTAAGTCAAATGTATTATTCTATGATTATTTACATTATTTGACTAATGTCTGAATCCCCCCTGGATTATAAGCTATCTGGAGAGAAGGACCATGCCTATATTTTACTCACTGTAGTATCCTCATTACCTCGTATGCTGTTAATAAATATGGCTTGAATGCTGAATAAATAGTGTAGGAAATGTTATCCTAGTTTTATAGTTGAGAAAATTGAGGCTCAGAGGTAAGTGAGAGCTTCTCAAGTTCACACAGCTACCAAGAAGCAATGCCAGATCTCACATTCAGGTCTCTCCCATCCAAATGTAACCAGACCCAACCCTGCTTAGCTACCAAGATCAGGCAAGATTGGGCACATAGCAGATGGTGTGGCCGTAGACACATTTAGGTTTCTCAAAAGTGCAAGTTTGTTTCCATTAAGGTTGTTCTTTTGAGTTCAGGACAGACTAGAAAGGTCTCCACAAGGGAAACCATTTATGGGAGGAGAATCTGGAAGGTGGTTTATTCTAGGAAGGGTGTTAGGGCCATGTAAACACTGACCAAAGCAAGTAAAAGGAAAACAGGCAAGAAGAAAGGACCATAGAACCAGATGGTAGATCTGGATGGAAGGCGGGGTGGGAGTCTCCCATGGGAGATGGGCAGCAGACCTGGTGGCCGGGAGGATTGGGTAGAATAAGGATTGAAGATCTGGGTCTGGAAGGGGTTAGGAGATTTAGGATCTGGCCCTCAAAGACTGGTCTCTGGGCACTTGTTTTCAGAACAAAGGCATTTCCTTCGTGAAATGAAAGTTACTTATAATAATATAAGTAAGGATAGTTGTCATTTATTGGGTGCCTAGTGCATGCCAAGCATTGTGCTAGATGCTTTACAGACATTATTTTCGTTGGTCCTCCAAGCAGTCCACTGATGAAGATGTTAAGATTAGGACCCTGGCTTGTCCTTGTCTCCTATTTGTTCTAACACTCTGATTATTAAGTATGTGAATTTTTCTCACTGTTTCTGTTTTTCTTGCTTCTTCTACTTCTTTGTCTCCTGGTCCCCATCATACCATCATTTTCATATCTGGGTGCTCAGAGCTTCATGGTACCCTCCATCAAATTCCACCAGGTCTGTCTGTTACCCCCAACCTCTTTCTATTAAGCTAATTGCCACTAAGATTTAAAATGGCTAGTGGATTCTTGCTGGATTCTTATCCCTCCCAAGAACCACTGTATTATAGTAGAATATTCTTGGAGAAATACGTAAGGTATTCTTCTAACCAAGTAAATACATCTCTAATGATATTATTTCAGGCAGAGATGCAAAATATTTTTGAAGGGCAAAAAGATTTGCTAGACATTTGAAATTACATTTATACCTAGGTCTCCACTAATTTAACCTCTTGGAAGATTGAGTCCTTCTAAATCCTCTCATCCCTGTCCCCCCTCCTTTTTCCCTATTTCTGTGTTAAAATTCTGTGACTACACATGGCCCTTGGGCAGATATGAACAATTTTCTTCATATACGGACAGCAGTTCTCCCCACTGTAAACTACATCTCCCTGCACCCATGGGATCTCTGGGAAATGAGAAAGCTGAGCTGTCCCCCGGGTGTGGTGAATTAGGGCAGTTGCTCTGTTCCCTTTTCTACTGTGGAATGATCGGGATAATTGGGAGAAAGATGGTTAGCATGGGACTCACTCTTTGAATGTGTGTTATACAGCCCAAGAGCCATTAGAGATCTTCCGGCAGTAGTGGTTAGTTGATTTGTAGTTCATTAGAGATGCAGTTGGAGTTGGCATGTGACATGGGGGTCTTTTTCTCCAGCCATAGCTGAGCTTTCAGGAAGCTTCATGAATAGTTTAGGGAAGTTCTCCAGGACCTATCTCCTTCTCCAGGAGAAATATTTTAATTCCCATGCAAACTAGGGTCCCTAGTTTCTGACCTGTTGCCTCAACCCTGGATTGTGCCTTTTGGCCTAGGTCCTATGTATCAGCACTTTGGCTGAACTGCCTACTTGGATTTTGATTTTGATTTCACTCGTGAATGTTGTCTCTTGGACTATCTTCAGTTCTATTCTCTCTAGGCCCGAAGGTAAGTCTCACTATAGCATTTGCCCATTGCAGGCTTCTGGGATTCCAGTGTTCTGGTCTTCTACTTGCCTGGGGGGAGAATTTTGACATGACTGCCAAATGCTTTGTTTTGCCTTTGTACCACAGTAAGAAGTGTTTAGCCAAGTGATTTTAACAGAACTTACAATGAGAGTGCTGCTTAAGCCATTATTATACTGGGTAATTCTTGCGCAGTCTTTTTTCCTAGGCAAATGAGAATTCAGAACTTGTGTCCCAGGGCTCCCTGAGCTGTCGGCATAAAGATGAATATCATGTGAAAGACAGTGTCCATCAGCAATCAAAATAAAAAGCAAACAGTTGGGATGATCAAGATGAAAGTCCTCATGGTGGAGCCAAGGGAAAGAATACAGGTCTGAGCTATGGGCTTGTCTGGGTGGCTCTGGTCCTCCTGGCTAGGCTGACTCCTGTGTCTGTGGGTTGACTGGGGCATGGAAGTGGCAGAGCCTCTGCTCTAGGCTAGAGAAGCTTAGTTAAGGCAGTTCCTTAACTAATTCCCCATGTCTCTTATCCTCCTACTCAGACTATCAAGCTAGCCCAGCACGTTCTCACAGTGATGGTGGAGGAGCAAGAGCAGAGCAGAAACACATAAGGTCTCTTGAGGCCTGGTCTAGGAACTGGCATAATGTCACAGTCTGCCTCACTCTATTGTCCAAAGCATATTTCACGACCGACTCTAAGAGGCAAGGTTGCTCACAGTGAGATAGCAATGTACAGTTACATAGCAAAAAGTGTGGATACAGGAAAGGGAAAGAATTAAAGATAATAACTCAATCTATATAATGTCCTGGGCACTCATGTAAGAGTTTTATGCTCCTAGATGCTTAATTATCTTATGTATAATGGCTAGGTCTTCTTATCCTAATTCTACAGACAGTTCAAAATGTTTACATCAGTCATTAGGGTAGTGCAGCAATTAAGTGGCAAAAATAGATTTCAACCCAGGTTCGTATGGTTCTAAATTTAAGACCTTTCCACTACAGGATCAGAATTCACCAAGTTATCCTCTTGCACTCCAGTTAATTTTTATACAGAGTGTACATTAAAGATATATGCTATATTTGACAAACACTTTAATGATTTAATAAGTAAAATTAAGATAAAAATGAGAATAAAAAACAATCCTAATTTTATTACATGTTCTTCCTATTTGCCAGCAATCTCCCTGAGTCTGTGAAAAGACTTTCTGTCATTTATTCTTTGCCCTTATAATATTCCAGACAGTTTCAACATCCTGCCGTGGTGGTAATTTTCCCTGCCATTTATACACACACACATAGAGTTGGTATTCAATGCATTGTAACATGGAGCTCATTAGTCAGGCAATTCTTTCACATCATGAAAAACATTCCATTACTTGAAACAAAAATTTCTAACACCCTAGCATTAAGTGCAGCAATTAGCGATCAAGATGTCCCTTCAAAACATTTTCAGAGGGTTTACTGAACGTGCTTCTGCCAGCCAGGCCTGTGGAACGCGTGATAACCAGAGTGGACCTGGAGAAATCATGGCCTGAACCATCACACTGGGGCCTCCCTGGGATTATCCCTACAGGCAAAGGAGCTTTCTTTCATGCAAACTCAAACAAGTAATGTGGGTCCTCAGGGTTGTGCCCCAATATCACTGTTGGAAAGGGGCCTTGCTAGTTCTCAATTGCTTAACAGACATCTGCTGAGAAGCAACAAGATGAGGAATCTTAATAGCCCTCACCTTGCCAAGTCAAGAAACTACGAAGAATCTCTGCTGACCAGGCCTCTAGCCAATCTGCAAACTCTTCCCAAGGGGGGATGAGTCCCACCCATCAGTGACAGCAAGTGTCATCTCTATCCTTTCCACTGACTTGCTGCTAAAGCCTGAGGCCAGGGTGGATCCATTCTCACTTTTGAACATGGGAGAATTATTTAAACGATGACAGGCTATGGGTGGCCTGTGAAAAAGACAGTACAAGCAAAGGGACAGCAAACCTGGGATCTGGTTCTGGTTTAACGACTAACTAGCAGTGAGACCTTGAGTGAGTTCCTTCCCTCTTTCTGAGCCTTAGTCTTCTCACCTGTTAAGTTTGAGAATACAAAGTTAACACCTTAGAACCAGATAGGCCTAGGTTCCAGTTTCACATCAACAGACAGCTGGGGGTTCTTGGGCATATTACTTAAGCTCTCTGAGCCAGAGTTTTATACTAATCTCTATTTTCCCTTCCCCAGAGGGCTGAGAAGAAGAGTGGATGCTCAATAACTGTTAATTTTCTGTTCTACGTTGACTGCTCTCTAGCTGTAGTGTTCTGGAATTCCCAAAACTAAACTATTGATGATTTCAATAATTCTTTTATTCTATGAGATTTATCTCCTAACAGGTCACTGACAATAACGCATCACTAGACAGCTCTTTTAAAGACAGTTTTCCATCATACTCTACTCTGTTGACAAATGGACAAAAGACTTACATTCTTGTTGGTGACTTTCCCTTAGAAAGTCTCAAACCAATAGGAGGAGAATGTTGGAAATGTTTTCAGTCCTGCGATCCTTCTCTATAGGTTCTTCATATGCTTACATTCTCATAAAATTGCACAAGATCACAGTAGGCTTTCAGTAGTGCAACTAAAAGCTACATTGAGCAGTGATGCTGGGGTCAGTCTTATCTACTACTTACTCATCTCATCTCAAAAACAAGCAGGAGAGCTCACATTTGGAAAAGAAAGCTTAATCTTCATTTTTCCCTTAATTATTAAGTTTTATGAAAGTTTTAGGGGAAAGGGTTATTTTTAATTTTAATTCCAAAAATTAAAATATGTTTGGCTCTAGAAGGGGTTTGGTTTGCCTGACTTTCGTCACTTCTGCCAGTCCGGATCCCAGAGGTTTGGGGAGCTAAGGCAGAGAACCGCAAAAAGCGACAGAATATACATCTGTCTGGTTGGCAGGTGCCTTAAGCAGTTACCTTTCACACTGTGCAGCTTCCTTTGAGTTAACCAATTCAGGAAGGTATTGATCGGTGGTCTGCAATACAAGGCAGCCTAGCGATAGCATTTACACAGAGATGTTGCACATGTTGTCTCACGTGCTTCTGAGTGACAGTGAGAGAGGAATGACCAGATAGTTGATTCTTATAACTTAATATATGTCATATATTATTGTTGCTGTTAATAGTTTCCTTGAGACCTTTACTGCACACCAGGTACCATGCTAAGAACTTCACTTTCTTTGTCTTATTTAGTCCTCCCATGATGTAGGTTGTTACCACTCCCATCCAGAAAAGAAGACTTTCCAAGGTTACCCCATCAATACATTTGTGAAACCACTGATGTCTATCACGAAAGATAGGGTTTATTAAAGGAAGCATTGAGGTTCAGGAAATTCCTAATATGCAAAGAGTAAATCCTGGAAATGAGATTTGGGCCTTTTAACGTCAGCACCATCAGTCATTTAAAAACACCGATGCTTGGCTTATTTTACCCTGACACAGTGTGCTCAGATCCCCTTGCTGGGAGAAGGAGTAGCTAATGTGGTTGAAAAGTATGTGGGCAGGTAGTCTGCAGTCAAAAATACCCAGGTCAACTCTTCAGGCTGATCTTATGCTGTCATGTGGGACATCACTTAGGAATAAATATATCATGATTTATCCCATCCCATGAAAAGTAATCGTTAAGGTGACATGGAAAAAGAAACATACATGAGGTGGAACCACATGAAATTGCCAGTTTCCAACCAATTTTTAAGCTACAAAAGTGGCAACTTCATACGGTTCCAATATAAAAAGCAAATAAAGTCCTGGTTGTTTTAAACACCTACAGTAATTCTACTGTCTCCTAAAATCCTGCTAAAACCAGGTAAATAGATCCTTTTAGGAGACATAAACCTACAAGGGAGGGAAACAGGAGAGGCAACAATAATTACAAAACTTTGGAGGCTGAAAAGCAGACCAATGAGTGATAACTAATTTAGCAGATGCAACTAAAGTTGAATCGTTAGATAAGTGAGGAAATCTAAGGACTAACCCAAGTTGTACTGTGGAATCTTCCAGAGGCTCAGCAATGGCCAGCCCTGGAACTTCTGGAACTGGAAGTGAAGAGGTGGGAAGCTAAAGTCAAAAGGGCAGAGGAAAGGCACTTTTTGAAGGAATTTTCCCTTCCCTATTTCTCATTCTTGGGTGACTACTCCTTCCCCATCTCATCAGAAGTATAGAGGCTTATTATCTGGAGAGGATTTTTTTAAAAAGGTGTTTGGACATGGTGTGGATAGGATGACAGTGAGTGGCTAATGACATACCCAATGCTGAAAATTTCCAACCATCTTCTGTGATTCAGTTTGCAGAACTCTGGCAGGGAGGCTCTTGCCCTCCAGGCAGGATTTTGGAAGAGTACTCCCTAGAGTAAGGTAACAAGCCCAGGGGGAAAGACAGAAAAATACTCTCATGAAAGAGTCCCCTAAATAGTTCACCCAGAAAATGCTACAGTGGATCTCACATTCAATCAACTACCCACTTCCCCACAGTCATGAAAAAATTAGAATTGCCTAACATCTGAGTATAACCAATGACACGAAAGACAGAAACCAAATAACAAACCAAAAAAAAAAATGTGAATAATAATAAAAATGCATATGGAAAATCGAATAACAAACATACAATCAACCATTAATGATATCCTTAGAAGACAGTTTACCTGTGAAACTAGAGTTGAATGCTGTGAAAAAGGAATAGTTAGAATACATAGGCATGCACATACACGTGCACACCCTGCTTATGGAGATTAAAAACATCACAGCAGGAGTGAGATCTCAATAAAAGCATTTTTAAAAGATGTTTTAAAGTGAAAGAATCAAATGATTTGTTTCAAAACACAAAAAAGTTAGCAATCCCAGAAAGAAGAATAAATCTAAGAGAGAAAATAATCAATAAAATGATTTAAGAATATTTCCCATATTCCTGAAAGACGTGAGTTTTGAGATTGAAAGGGCCCACTGAGAGCACAGTGGGAGGAAATCAACAGGTGCATAAAAAGAAGAAAATTCAGAATAATTTTAGGGTTCTAAACAGCATCACTAAAAACTAGATGCCAGGGAACCCAACCCAGGAGAAAACTCAGTGAAAATTCCTAGCATGGAATTAGATTTGCTGCTCTAGACAGCACTCGGCTGAGAGAGAGAGGAAAGATGGAGATATACCAGATGGATATACCTCCCCCTAAAAACTGAAAAAGATAAATTGTTTAATATTGTTGACTGTATGGAAAATTGTACTAAAAACTTTTTGGATGATGTCGGAAAAATTAGTGATATATGCAGACGACTAATAACATGGAAAAAACACACACACACAAGACGATCCGCTTCAAAAAAGACAAAAGCCAAGGAAGAAAGCAGATGCAGTACTCTATAGTGCAAAGCTAGAAATAATATTTGCACACGAATACTATGGTAATAACTGGCTATTGATTTACCCAAATAGGATGGGGACAAGCAGGCAGGGTAGAAGGAGCTAAAACTTCATCTACCATCATAGAAATTCAGAAGATAATACTTAAAATTCGTTAATCCAAAGAAAGCAATATATGCATATTATTCAGAAATGTGTATGATTAAATGCCAGAAGAAAAAACTAAAAGAACAAAAACGTTGTCTTGAGAGGGAGATTGGAAAGGGTGTAGAGCGGTGGGGTAGGAAATTACTTAGAAATTGTCCTGAGCCTTTTAGAACTATTTGACTTTTAAGCTACGGGCATGTATTACTTTGATAAAATAAATATTAATTTTAAAAATCTAGGTTCAGAGAGCATGATGATACAGCCCCTTTGAAAACAATTTTTTTCTACTTTTGACACAGGCCTTCCTATCATTACCAACGCTTCCAGAGTGGGCAACATTTGCAGAGCGGTGTGTTGAGTATTGTTTCTGCAGTTACAAGAACGCAACATTTAAATAAATTCATCTCAGGAATTTCAAAGCTTTGACCTTACAAGATTAGATGAAAAAGAAGTGTCAACACTTTATTGCGTGTTAATCAGAGCTTAAGCGCTTCGGCTAGAAAACATCATACGCGAGACAGCACGTTTTGGTAAAATGAGTATTCATTATTAGTAGATAACTTTAAGAAATGTTAAACTATTTCTTATTTCCCTCTGCTGGGCTTTAAATCTTCATTATTTTCTAAAGTGATCTTTGTGTCTGTGGGACTTTGTTGACAAATCGTTTCATGTCCTCTGGGTAGGTCTTGGAACATTCTTTTTGTGCTTCCAAGGAGAATAATAATCCTTGCAAGAAGCTGCACTTGCACTAGCTTTATTTTTCTCAGCGCTGGGTGAATGTCCCTCCAAGGGCTCGTGCTCTGGGCCAACTCTGGATGGGTGAAGTGTGACATAATTCTTATTTTGGCATCCGATTGCGTTAAGAGCTTATTTTTGTCCTTTCACTTTCGATTCTGATGGGTCACTTTCTGGTGGTCCAAAGCAATGTGTAATGAATATAGAACTCCTTGGATCCTTTAAGGACTGCTGATGACAAACATTCTTAGCATAAATAATAGATACTCTGCTTTAACTCTCTCCTCACCTCTCAACCCCCTGCTGGTCTTGGTTTTCTCTTGCCCATTTGCCATAACTCTTCTCATTCTTTTGCTGAGGTCTCTCATTCTCCTTTGCATTCTATCAAATGTTTGTGTGGTTTGGTGGGATCTTGGTTGTATATGGGCTCCTACAGCTCATTCTTTACTCTGATGAAAAGGCCTTCACTGATACCTTTGCTTCTATTATCACATTTACAAGTTTGGTGCTGACTTTTACTATCCACGCAAGCTCCCATTTGTAGTTATTTTCCCCCCTAAATTCTATTACAGATCTAGTGGAGCTAGTGTCAACTGATTTCTTTCGCCTCTAGGGAGATTGAGTCACTGTTGGTGTCTTCTCTGTGTTCTCGTTGGTTTTCTAGTCCTCTTTGGAGTTGGAGCATGAGTTTACTTCATCAAAGACCCCCTCCTGCATCCCACAAATTTACATGTTGGTTTTGGGACTTAGATTGTGAATTCTGGAGGGTGCATTTCTTCATTTCAGGTGTCTTCATTTGGGTTGTTCATGATGGATCTACTCTCTAAGACTTTGCCTAAGTCTGGAATCAGGAGAGGAGACCTGGAAGAACTGGAATTTTAAACTCAAGAAGTTCTGAGAATAGGGAAAATACCCACAGATCTTGGAAGCCAATGGGAATATGGATGAGCTTGGGCAGTTGAAGAGTCCTGGAAATCCCAAGTGCTTCCAACCGAGACCTGGGCTCCCAGAGGTCACCTCAAGGGCGGTCATTCCAACCCGTTCCCTAGCAAAGGTCTCCAACTTGGTCTCCTGGAGAACATTTCTTTCTTGGAAATCTGCAGTTAGTAGAACTAAAATAAACAAGAAAAGAATATTTGATTCTCAGAAATCCTGTTTTCAGTCACTGTGACTAGAATATATGCATTTAATAAAGTAAAGCCAAGTCTCTTTTTCTTAAGCAGTTTATATACTCAAAAGAAGATTTACACATGTTGCTGATGGCATTTATTCATATATTCATTAAACATTTATTAAGTACCTACTAAGGTCTGAGTACTATATATTGGCCTATTCTTTTGGATTATAATTCAGCAGCACATATTTAGAGTCATTACTATTTTTATACGTTTTGTACCAGTAATCTGACTCTTAGGAATTTGTCTTAAAGTAATAATGAAGATTAAAAAAGTGATATGAAAAACATATTTACTGCAGTCTTACTTATAATGGTAAAAAAATCTAAATGCCCAATGATAGGGAAGTTGAGATAAACAGCGGCGTATTCACTCCATGAACATCAGGTACTTGCTAAAAATGATAAATGCAAAGTTTCAAGACTGGAAAAGGGTACATGAAATGTTAGAAACAAAACTGAGACAAAAATTCTATAAAGTACGATTACAATTATGTAAAAACATATGTATGAAAAAGTTGTAGAGAACAATGAAAAAATGTGAATAGTTGATATGATTGGGTGGTCAGATTATATCCTTATTTTCCTTTTTGAAATATTGTAAAGTTGTCTTAAGAGTAAGTAAAAATAACAAAGATTGAAAAAATTTTAAGAACATCTACTTTTTGTAGCACATGGCAATGTGCAATGAATGTGGAACTCCTAGGATCTTTAATATTAATAGTTTGGTTACATATGGAAACATTTTGACCTATGATGTCAAGGAAAAGGACATTCTTGGAAACCAGTAGTGATAACCAATGTTACTCGACACTCAGGGACTGGTAGCCCCTTAGCCTGAGCTATTTCCTTTCCCAGCCCAGACTTTATTAGTTTCTATAATTTTTCTCTACTCTAAAGGGCATTCATCTTTTTCTGGTCTTTTAGAACCTTGAACTCCTTAGAGGTAATCTGGGGTAATGGAAAATTCAGGTAAAGTCAAGTTAAAAACTTACTCTGTGACTGCGTTTCTGTGTGATGCTGAGCAAGTTACTTGCTATTTCTGAGTCTTGGTCTCCTCACCTGTAGAATGGGGATGCTAATAGAGCCTCTCTCACAGGGCTGTAATGACAAAGTATGCAAAGCTCCTAACACAAGGCCTGTTCTCTAGTAGGGGGGCCCAATAAATGTTTCCTATCTCAAGGTTGAAAGCCAAGCGAGGTTCTATGAGCCATGCAATGTGAGAAGGTCTGTACCAAGTTTTGTAAGCAGACATGTCTCACTCAGCTGGCACCAAGCACTGCCCATTGCAGAGTGTGACCTCAGACAGCACAGGGAGCTGTGCCCCGACAGTCAGTTTCTGGCGAGATCATTTGACCGCTTATTTTGTCAGTATAAAGGCAAAAGAACCTTATTTGCTTACTAAATAAAAGTTGGATAGGAGTGAACACGGAAAACAATCCCCCCTAATCTCTCCATTGGAAGGAAATGGCTGCTAACATTTTAGTGTACAGTCACGTGCCACAAAAC
>VBSM01002959.1:4166723-4180577 GCA_008086735.1 Cheirogaleus medius
GTGACTTGAGTCCGTAAAGTGCCTTTTAGACTCAGCATCCTCATCTGTCAAATGGGGACAAGAATCCCTGTCTTGTGCAGTTGTTGGAATTGCAAACGATATAATGGAGGTTAAAGTCCACAGTAAATAAATGTCCTTCACAGGTCAAGGGAGAGGAGAAAGCGCTGTGGGGGTGGAGAGGACATTGCTTTGGAATCAGGAGCCCTGGGTTCAAATAACACCTCTGCCACTGAAAACTTGCATTCGCTCAGTCCCTTCAATCTGTGAATGGTGCTAACAATGCCCACCTGCCCTTCCTCGTGTGTTTGTGAACATCAGATGAGATAATGGGAGAAAAACTGGGAAGTGCTTTAAGTAAGACATTATTATCAGTATCCCTGTGGTTTTGGATGCTATCATCAGAAGCAATGCTCACCCTCGGTGTTACGGATCAAATGCGTGCGTCCCCACCCAAATTCATAAGTTGCAGCCTAAAACCCCAATGTGATGTTATTTGGAGGTGGGGCCTTTGGGAGATAATTAGGGTTAGATGAGGTCGTGAGGGTAGAGGCCTCATGCTGGGATGGTGCCCCTGTAAGAAGGGATGCCAGAGGGCTTGCTTGTTCTCTCTGCTATGTGAGGACACAGTGAGAAGGCGACCAGCTGCAAGCCAGGAGGACGGCTCTCCCCAGCACCCCACCGTGCTCGCACCCTGACCTCGGACTGGTAGCTTCCAGAACTGGGAGAAAATAAATTTCTATTGCTAACCACCCAGTCTACAGTATTTTGTTATGTCAGCCCGAGAAGATGAAGAAACCTGGTGTTATGCTTGGGCCAGAACACTTTCCCTGGGCTAGAAGAGGACTGTTCACATGCTCCCTGTGCCTGGCTGTCACCCAGGACCAGGGCTAGGGACAGGCAAGTGGGGCATTTGGTTCAGGGCACATTCAAGGTGGTGCCGAAATTCGGCATCAACATAAATATTTCGATGCAATATTAAAAACAACAGCAACAACAATTAATGCCAGGATGAACAAAATAGCAAAATTTTAAGACAAGATTAGTAGCAACAGTGCTGTTCCAAGCCGCACTGGAGCCTGGGGCGAAAGGAAAACTTAGTAACAGTGACTGTATTTTAATAATTTTGATATTTTACTCACCACGGATTTTTTTTGCATAAATTTTGAGTTTAAAAATATTGCATTCAAATATGGATTTATATTGATCACTGAGTGTTAGCCTTCTGAAATTTTGTACCCAAGGCAAGTGCCTCCCTCTCCTACCCCTAGCCTGGCCCAGCCGTCCTCTGAGTTACACCATTTCCCAGGGCCTACTGGCCCAGGACCCTGTCTCGGCCTCTTTTTTGACAATCAGAATTTACTGTCTCCTGCTTCATTTTTCTAGGCCCTGTTCGGTTCATCTATACGGAGTATTAACAGAAGATTTATTCTCTCAAAAACTGACAACTGAGCAAAAGTGTACTAATAACACAAAGTCTAAAGCCAAAAGAATGAATCAGTCATGGTGGAATGTTACTCTGTTATTCAACAAATCTTTATGAAATGTCTGGAGGTTGTGTGTCTTGTGCTGGCACTGAGGATACAGAGATGAGGAGACACTCCCTGTCCTGAAGAGCTCGCAGCCTCGGGAGGAAGCCAGAGCATGACAACACAGTGGGGACAGTGCTCTATGGTAGTGAGAGGACAAGACAGTGGCTTTCAAGTCCTGCCCTGGGAACCAGGTGAGTCTTCACAGAAGAGATGCTTGAACTCTCTAAAAATATTAACTGCTTTACTATGATTCTATTTCATATATGTCCATTGTAAAAAATTAGAAAAGAGAAAATATAAAGGAGAAAATAAAAATATTGATATTTACCCTCACATCCCAGGTAAGACTATTGACTTTTGTTAGCATTTTGGTTAATTTTGTTCCAATTTATATCCATGTTTATATCTGTAATAGGAATATGTGTACACTCACTCATATGTCCAAAATATAGAACTGTGACAACTTCCTACAGTTGTCTTCACCTTGCTTGGAGCCCCCATTCCAAGTGATGGAGTTAAAGAGAAAAAAACATAGCATTTCCACTCAAGTAATGCTGTGTCTTGAAACAGTTTCACTTTGCGATAAATGTTCAGTCCACTCAAAGCTCAAACTCCCCATTGGTACCTCTCTCTCTTTTAAAGTAGATGCCCCTACCTGCTCCTCCCATGGTGCTGGGATACAGGCATTCGAGTGCCTGTCCTCTGAGAGGCAGGGTCTGCCCTGGCCTCCCAGGAGAGGTCACATGTCCTGCTCGGTCATGCACTGGAGTCCACTGAGCTGCATCTGTGTCTATTTGGTCTGGGTGTGCTGAGGGCGCCACAGCCGGGGAGCACGAATCCTGTCCCCACCTCATCCTACCCTCAAGCCAGCACTGCCATGTACCCCAACTTGGTACAAAGTAACTACCCTGACACCACTTAGTTTTACGGCCAGAGAAGAGTTTGGGGAGATGGACACAGGCCAGACCAGGCAGCCTCACATGGAAGAGGAGGAGTTTGGGTCTTACTCCTGATGCAACGGGAAGCCATGGGAAGGATTAGGCAGATGATTGATGTGATGCAGTGCTCACTGTTAAAGCATCACATTGGCTTCTCTGTGAGAAGGGATTGGGAGGGAGGGGAGTGGAGGTTGGCTGACTAGTAGAAGCTATTGCACAGTTCAGGCTAGAGGTGATGGTGGCCTAAAACCGAGGTGGTGGTCATAGCAGTGAGTGACAAATGTTGGAGATGGACCCTGCAGGACTTGCTGATGGGTCGGAGGTGGGAGGAGGCAAAGGGTATGCTCGGGAGGACAAGGGGCAGGGTGGACAGATGCACACTACTGAGATGGCGGAGCCTGGGGTGGGATCAAGAGTTCCTCCTTGAGTGTACTAAGTGTCAGATGCTCTTGAGATCTCCAAAAGGAGACGCTGAGCAGGCAGCTGGGTGTGAGTTCAGAAAGGAGGTGTGGGCGCATAGCACACGGTGGACGCTGAAACCCATGGCAATGAATGCAATCATGGTGGCCAACTGTGGGGAAAGGAGGAAGAGAATCCAGTAGAAGGACCCCGAGGAGTCCCCACACTGAGAGTGTGGGTAGAGAAGGAAGGGGCAGGCAGACGCGATCAGGGGACAGCCGTGTGCCGCAAGCAGTGAGGACTGAGGGTTCCAGGAGGAAGAGGAAATGGTGGAGCGTGGGGTACCGTGGAGAGGGTGACCAAGGGGAGGCCCTTCTGGGAAGCACTCCCCACTTCCCTGGGCAGTCAGGCCGCCTCTCTTATAGCCCCACACCCCTCCCTAGCCCTAGATGTCCTCTGTACACTCTCAGCCCATTGAATTTAGGTTTTGTTAACGTATCCGTCCCCCTGTCTAGCCTGAGAGTGATCCGACTTTACCCTTGCATCTCCTCCACACGTAGGCCAAGGTCCGGCTGAGTCTTAGTTGCCGGGAAATGTTAAGAGATGAACGACTGGTGCAAGTGATGACCTGTGGCTTTGGGGGCAGGAAATGAGCAGGCAAACACCGTCACAGTGGAGGCCCGGGTATCGCAGGCACCCACATCAGCGGGGCTGGCTCCTCCGCGTGGCAGCAGCTCTTTATGGCTGCGAGGAAGGTTCAGCCTGGGAATCGGCTCTCCCAATTATTGGCACTCGGGAGAGACTCAGAGGGTGGCAGCGAGGCAGATTGGCTGCTTTCTGCTGGCAGACAAGGCCCGGGGCTGTGTGAGTGTCCTCGGCATCCTACCAGCGTCCGTCCTACGACTTGGGGGACTTCACATTGCAGTGGTGGGGACAGTGACTTCCTATCGCTGGATCTCAGTGATGCAGAATGTTCCTCGGTGTCAGAGGCAACCTGCTGATTGGACCAGAAAAGGTAGTGTTCCTGGTGGGTCAGTTCTGCAGTGCTCTGGGTGTCATTTGTGGAGGGTGGCAGCCCTGGCCTGCTTCTCCGGCCCTCCCAATGACTTGATAAATCACATCTCTGTAGTAAATGTCATTCTGTTTGAAATACACAGGGGTTTCTGTTTCCTGCTCTCAACACTGACAAGAACCCCGCTCCCCACCCAGTCTCCTCAACCACAGCCAGCAAGGAGGAAGGAAACAAGCATTTGACAGGGAAACCATTTCTTCTCCCTCTCTCTGCCCACTCAACTTCTCTGGGACACATGACCCCGGAGTGGCCTCATGAGAAGTTGGTTCCCTCAAATGGAAAACCGTGAAGGATATGAGCCTGAATAATATATGCTGATGTAAGGGTCAAACGGGAACAAACAGGGACTCGCAGATGAAGGTGAACAAGACAGCAAATAATTCTGCGTAGGACATTCTGTGCAGGCCTCCAAATTAAATGGAAATGGTGGGGACTGACGAAAGGTTCGGAGCAGGAATTGTGAAACGGCTCCTGGCAGCGGCCTCGATCTGCTCCGCACTCTGTCATGATGCCACTGTCTGGGACTTATGGATTTTGCTTGTACTAGATTTATTATTAATATTATTATTTTAACCATGGAATTCCAAAAGACAAGACAAACCAGTGCCCAAAGGTTTCTGAAGAAGTGGTAGCAGCAAGAAAGGAAGGATTCATATGGTCCATCGTAGGCGCTAAAACTTGCCTTATGAATGAAGGATGGTTAATAAAGGGTTTCCCAAGGGCTGACTGTGAGCGTCCAACCTCAACTTTTCTTCCACTGTTGTTCTTTGTAAACCATTCAGACCATTCAGACCACCCTCTTTGCTGTCTGCCTCCTCCTCCCTGTTCTGCCCAGCGTGGAGTGGCTTCGTCCCTACTTTCTCCCGACCCACACAGTCCAAACTTGGCAAGCCCCAGATCAAATCCTACCGTCCTCCTCAAGCTGCTGACTTTCTACCTGACCATGGTCTCACCTTTTCTGTGCTGGCAACGCCCTGGGCTAGTCTGCCCTTTAGATACTTTCATCCTGCTGAGTCATGACTCTGGCTGAGTAATGTTCATCGTGCTGCTGAAACTCCTGGAAGGGAAACCAGCCCACCTGCAGCCCACTGTACCCGCCCAGCATTTTCCAGGCTTTAACTCCTTTAATCGTCCTTTCAACCCTTCAAAGGACACCAGGGCTCTTGGAACTTAAATAACTTTCCCAACAGCACCCAGTCCATAATTGGCCAAACCGGGAATGGGACTTGGTGGGGAATCAAATCTGTTAGATCCTTAGATCTTGGCCCTCCCGCTCTTTCATACTGTGTCCCTTGACACGTCAGGCTGCTTTATATAACTAGACGTTTAGCCACCTGGGATCAGGAAGCGAGTCTTGTCATACCAGCGTCTACCTCTGCTTGGAAGTGTCCTGCACATAATAGTTACTCAACAAATGTTATTTGGCTCATTAGAATTCTAAAACAGCTACCTTATAGTTACATAGTACTTATATTTACAACTATAAGGTAACGTAAATGTTTACAGTTGCCAATTTGTTTTCTGAGATAGGAATGCTGACTTAAAACTCCCTATTACATAGACAAAAAAAAAAAACAAAACTCATAAACAGTACTGAGGTTAAATAAATTTTTCAAAGTGACATAATAAGTCTTGGCCTCTGATACTTAATTTAGTTTTTCTATTGGTGTCCTAGACACAGATACTATAAAGAGATATTTCTGAGGCAATCGGGAACATTTAATTATTGGTAATATATTAGATGATATTAAGGAATTGCATTCACAGAAAAGTTTCCTATTTCTGCTGTAACAAATTGTCACGAAATCAGTGCCTTAAAACAACACACATTTATTATCTCACAGTTCTGGAGGTCGGAAGTCCAAAATGGCTTTCCCTGGGTTAACGTCGCTTTCGGCAGGGCTGTGTTCCTTCTGGCGGCTCTGGGAGAGAATATGGGTTTTTTCATTTTAACATTTCTCCAGTGTTTAGAGGCCACCTTCATTCTTTGGCTTGTGGAAGCTTCCTCTGTCTTCAAAGCTTGCTCTGTTTACATCATCACATCACCTACTCTTCTGTCTCCCGTTTGTAAGCACCCCTGTGATTACGCTGCACCCACCTGTTCAGCTGAGCATCCTCTCTCATCTCAAGAGCCTTCACTTAATCACACCTGTGAAGTTCTTTCACCATGGGTGGTGTCACATTCACAGGGTCAGGGGATTAGGACGCGCGCGTGTGTGTGTGTGTGTGTTCCTTATACAGTTTACCACTGGAATTATAACTAATTTTGGTAAATATGATAACGGTATAGTGATTATGTTTTTCAAATGACCTCATTTGTTATAGATGCTGACCGAAGTATTTTTGGTTAAATAGCATGATGTCTGATATTTGCTTTAAAAATAAGCGAATGTCTCTGGAGAAAAGAATGGATGAAATAAGATTGGCAAAGTGATAATTATTGAAGCTGGGTGTTAGGTATATGGTGGTATGTTTTAACTATTCTTTTTACTTTTGTCTATATTTGAAATTTTCTGTAGTATATTTTTAAACTATAGGTATGGTTAAAGTTTCCTATGTAACTCTCCCTAATCTTGCTCTCCCTTCCTTCCCAGAGGTAACCAGTATATTGAATTTGGTGTTTTAACTCTGTTCCATAATTTTAGTATTATTCTACATTTAATTACAGTATTACTATCAATTTAATTACAGTTTTACTACACATACATGTCTTAAACAATATATAGAATTGGTTTGCACATTTTTCCATATTTATGTAAATAGTACCCTACTGCACATTTCAATAGAGTTTTTGAGATTTATTCATGCTGACACATGGATAATTGTAGTTCATTCTTTTTTAGGTAATATAAAGTTTTCAACAGTATGGCTATGTCTAAATTCATCCCTTATGTTGATGTGCATTGAAATTGTTTTCAATTTCATTTACCACAAACAATGCTGTAATAGACCTTATAAATATCTCCTGCATACTTGTGTGAAATTCCCTTCAGGATACTAAGTTGTGAAATCACTAGTTTATAAGATATCTGTACCTGCCCCTTTACTGGATCTTGCTAAATCTTTAATAATGAGGTGATGCCAATTTATACTCTCCCAAGGTATATCAGATTTCTCATTTATATTCATAGCCTCACCCACATTTAGTATTTTAAGATTTTAAAATTTTTGCCAACCAAATGAATGTTAAACGATATCCCATTGTTTAATTTACAAATCCCTTATAACTAGGGAGGTTGAGCATCTTTTCACCTGTTTAGGACTCTTTCATTTTTCTCTTTTGTTAATTTTAAACTGTGTCCAACCTAAAGCTTATCTCATCTATTGCATTTTTAGTTTAATATTGTCTGTGTTTCTAAGGATTATGTTTTCCCTTTAAAAAATTTCAGCTTTGTCTTTCAGCATGCTAAACATTCCTACTTTAAAGTCCTGGCAGATTATGTGATTAATTTCATCCAGAGTAAAGTCACATTTTGATGGCTGACTATTGATTTTGTTGACTCTTTCTTAGATGTCTTTGTTGGTTTTTTTAATTTAAGTGTGCAGGCTCAGTTTGAATGGGGAATTTTGTTATATGTTTTTTTTCCTTCCTTTTTCTCCCTCTGTGCTGGTGGCTCCTTCTTGGATTCTTGGGTTCTTGGTTTAGACCCAGGTCTTATTATGGCATTTCAAGGCTCCTTTGCCAAGGTGATAATGAGATCATTGTACTTCAACCATGGAACCAGAGATGGGCTTGGGTCAGATCCTGTTTGTCAATAATATCCGTGCCATCCTGCCTTAAGAAACTTGTAGCTTGCTGAAGGCAAAAAGCTCTAGGTGGTAATCAATAGCATTTTTCTTTAGGCCCTTCTCATGCCAGGATAGCCCTACATCAGCCCCAGGCTTCAAGAAAGGAGCTTGGCTTTGGTCTGCTTTGCATAGAGCAAGTTTAGTCTTACTTACCCCATATCTGCAAAACAACTGCTAGCCCCCATCTGGCCTGTCTTCAGCCCTACTTACTCTCTGTTTGTCACTTTGAATTTCTCTTCTGTTTCTAGTTTATTGAAAAGTTTAACCAATTTTCTAATCCAGCTATGACTTCTTAATTTCTTGGTTTTCAATTGTATTTGTTATGGGTAGATGAGAGCAGAAAGGGTGCTGGGATGTGACTTCCTAGAGTCATTGTGATTAGAGATAAAGGCTACTTTGTTCTGGGAATTCGCTTTTTAATATCCCGGGTACTTTCTCATAGGGTTTTGGTCAGGGGCTCTTGAGACATGATATGTAAAATACTGAAGTCACAATTTTGAAGACGCAATTCAGTTGTGCTTAGCACTGAATGCTGCTGTTAAGTCTAATGTGAATCCGATTCCTGTTTTCTTTTGAGTAACACAAGAAAAATCAAACACACACAGAGACGTATACATGCATGCACTCGTATTTCTGTTTGCAAGTATTTAGGATAGCTATCAATTTATCCATTTGTCTATCTATTTATCCATCCATCCACCTATCTAATCATATACGTGTGCATATGGCTGTTTATATTTCCATTTGAAAGCATTTACTCTTTTCTCGGGATTTGCTTTTTATTCTTAATGTTCTGAAATTGCACAAGACTGAATCTAGGTGTGGATCTTTTTCATTCTTTCTTACTGATGCTCAGTGGAGCCTTTCATGCTGAAGGCTTGTATTTGTCTAGGACTGGGAAAGATTTTATTCTTATTCTTTTATTATTCCTCCTCTATTTCTCTGTTCTTTCTTTTGATAAATGTTGGCCCTTCTTGATAGATTTTTTGTGTCTCATATTTTCCTTCTTCTCTTTTTCTCATATCTTTGCGTATTTTTGCTCCACGTTTAGGGAAACTCTTCATGTGTTCTAATGGTTCTTTAAATGAATTTGTTGGCAAGCATATATATATTTTTTCTTTCCATGAATTCTTTTTTATTCTTTGACTGATGATTTTTCACAGTGGCTTGTTCTTGCTTTATAGATAAAATATGTTCTTATCTCTCTCTAAGTAGACTAATTAGAACTTTTTTAAACAGTTGTCTTGTCTTCCCCAGCTTCTCTCGTCACCTCTTAGGTGATCTGCTGTGAATGTTCACCTTCCTGCTGCTGGGTTACCTCAACTTCCTGGGGGGCCTTGGTCATCCTTCTGTGTTTCTACGTGAAAGACCAGGCTGAGTATCTGGCCCCAGAGACCACTAGATGCAGACTTAGCACCAGCTTCCCCTCTGGGATTCTGTCCTCAATGGGAAGACTGACCTGCTGCTGACTGTCCCAGATCCACTCAGGGCTGCATGCAAAAATAGTCTGTCTTCCCTGTAGCCTTTCTGATTTGGGTCTCCCTTTTCCCTGGGGTATCAGTTAACAGAACTCTATTCCCCTTATAGTCTTCCAGAAATTTATCAAGATATCTACTATGGATATATCTCCCCCTTTCTGATTCTATACACTTGGAAAAATGTGTTTCATACCATGCTTCCTAAATCTGATGGGATTTAGGAGGGAGGGGTGGCAGGTAGCTTAAAGTGTACACTCAATTCACCACCTTGCAGCAGAACATCAGTTGAACATCAACTGACTCTAAGAAAACCACTCTGGCTGCTGTGTGGAAAGGGGGTTGGATGGAGCTGGAAGTTAGAGCTCAGAGTTCAGTTAGGTCCACCTGTTTCCCAGTGCAAGATGATGGGGCCAGGTCTGAACTGAGGGAGTAGGGGGGAAAAAAGAAAGACATAGAAGGATGGGGGAATATATTTTGAAGGTAGGACTGACAGAGATCTCCTGTCACTTCTTCTGAATATTTCTGTACTTGTGTGAGATCCTGGGATGAGAGGGTCTCAGATGATGCATCTCAGAAAGTAGCATGAAATAGCAGTAGCACTGGGTTGGGACAAAAGCAGACTTGAATTTGAATTATACGAGTGATTTTGATAGACTACGTCGTAGCCTCAGCATCCTCAACTGTAAGATGGGTTTACTACTACTTACTTTTGTTAGGTAACAGAACTCCGTTGGACCACCCTGAAAAAGGGGGTTATTGCAAGGATACAAGCAAATGATTCTGGAAGTGGGAGATTGTTTGGAATCAAGCCCACTGATCTCTTTACCCCTTTCTATGACCCAAAAGGTTTCTGTAGCATAGCATGTCCTTGTGTCTGTCACAGTGCTGGTTTGTGAATGCCAATTTGTAGAAGGAGATAGTCTCATTCGATTAGCTCATTATTATTGGCCTAGCTGGAAAATTCTTTCTAGCAGGTTGCTGATCATTGATTGAGAAGCCTTTCTCAGGTCAAGTGATCCCCCCTCACCTCGTCAGGGCCCACACCTGTGCAAAGAGCAACACAGCTTTCCTGGCCAGAGAGGATGCCATGTGTTAAGATAAAAAGGGACCCGGGTGGCATCAGTACCACAACTAACATATCCAGCACCTTATCTCTTAGGGTTGATATGAATAGCAAATAAAACAAGACATGTAATACATAGTTGATAATAGATGTGGATGAATCCCACTGCATTAAAAAACAAACAAACAACAAAACGTCACTTGCATTGCACAAAAAAGTGTTCAGTAATTTTTAGGCTCCCCCGCTTTCCATAATATGGGGCATCTTCATTAGCAAAAATTAGTTTAATTGTGGAAATGGAAGTAGGCTTTGAAATGCATCTAGAAATAAAGACTGGAGAAACAAACGCACTCAGGAACTTGGGGGAATTACTTTGTTTCCTTGGTTTTGTTTCTTTGTGAAAATTCCTATTGTAAATTTGGTGAGTTGGATTAATTATACGTCTTTTCTATATTTTTCTTGAAGCTCCAAGTCAAAATATGATTTGTATTTTCAGGACCATGACTGTTCAATATCTATTTCTAAATCTGTATAGTTAAAAATGTATATGGAAACAGAACCTGTTATACTGTCATTTAGTTAATAAAGGCAGAATTCTCAGTTTTTCTACCATATGCATTCTTTTGTTTGGTTGCAACAACGTAGGTGCTATTTTCTGCATTCCTTTTTAACTTTTAATAAGCTTCCTTTCTGTAAAGTGTGGCTAATGTTGTGAAAGAGTAGCTAAAACATATTTTCAAAAGAAAAACAATCTTTAACTGAAAAATGATCCAAAGGAAGGGAGAAAAAAGAAAGCTACCATGACACATTCACATAAATTTAATAATCCTTATGTGTAACCACTTATTAGACAGAAAGAGAGGGAAGAGGACAGCTTCACTTTTTCTGATTCTGTATTTTGTCACTCATTTCTTTCAATTCTGACTCATTAGCATTCCCGCCTCTGTAGGAAACGGGAGGCATATGGAGAGAAAACAGATTGTGGGGTCTGGAGACCTGGAACTGTGTGTTGTATCAGTACTACAGTTAGGAGTTGGGGACATTGTGAAGGGTGTTTCCCCCTTGTGCTTTGACCCATCATCTGAGGAATCAATAAGCTTGCACTAGGCCAGAACTTCCCAGAGAAACAGCCTAAAACTGCTGCTCTGGGATTTGTGAATGTATGATAACATTGAATCACATAATGAAATGTTAATCCTTTTTTTCAACTTTCTTTCAGTACTTTTCTTGTATTATATCATGGAGAAAGCCTCAGTTTGATGCTGGTATGTCTTTAACACCTCTCTAATCCCTTGCTGATTTTCATTTCTTAATAGAGCAAACTTTAGCCCCTGAGCTGTTGGCAAGCAGCAGTGTCTAGCTAGAATTTGAAAATCTACCCTTGCCTCCCATGGTATTTGATTTTAAGGTCATGTCCTAATTATGGCAAATGATCCTGCTATTCCATTTACAGAAATAATGTAGTGTTTTCTTTTAAAATAAATGAAATTTAAGTTTTAAAAGTGTGTTTAATGAGTACAGTCATGCATTGATTGATTAACGATGGGGGTACAGTCTAAGAAATGCATTGTTGGGTGATTTCACCATTGTATGAACATCAGGGAGTGTACTTACACAAACCTAGACAGTATAGCCTACTGCACCTCTAGGCTATATGATATAGCCTATTGCTCCTGGGCTACAAACCTGTATAGCATGTTACTGTACTGAATAGTGTAGGAAATTGTACTGCAATGATAAGTATTTGTGTATCTAAACATAGAAAAGGTAATTCATTGTGCTATGACATTATGATGGCTACAGTGCCACTAGGCAGTGGGAATTTTCAGCTCCAGGGTAATCTTATGGGAGGGACCACCATCGTACATGCAGCCCGTCATTGGCTAAAACGTCATTATGTGATGCATGACTGTACTGTTATTTGTGCAAGAGGCAAATAGATTTGCCTGAAGGGGTCAAGTGATATGACGAAAGGAAGAGAACACTGGCCTAGATGATCTCCAAGGGCCCTTGCAGGCGTTGAGCCTCAGCATTCTCACTTTTTGCACCCACTGCTTACGGTTCCTATCGATAATACAAATACATTTTCAGAGAAGAACGAAACACCCCTACTCCAACCTCCTTATGTGACAATTCACCTGGCTTTGTGGCCCCGGAGTCTTTATATATGAAACACAGGAGGAAACTATAGCTCATGACACCAGGTTATAAAAAGAAAGAAAATAGTTCCCTATGAGTTTTAGGAAGGCTGTAGACTCCCAGTTAAATGTGACAAACGGAACACATTTATTTTGGCTCTTTCTCAAAATCCAGTGAAAAAGACAGCAAATGAATAAAACAGGTTTAAGCCTACAAGGACAAGGAGAATGGAGACATTAGTGACACCGAGATCCTAAAAATGTATTTTGGAATGTGGAGAACTGGTGGCTGAAGGGTCACTGGGACATGAGTGCCTGAGCAGAGAGGTCCCAGGGAAAGCCATTGATTCATGCTTTAGCACCTTGCAAAAGCCCAGGGATTAGAGACATCAGGGTCCTCTGAAGACAGCAGCAGTTCTGCCATCAGAATAACTGCTGGATTTTATACCACTATGGTCAGAGAAGACACATGGTATTATTTTTATTTTCTTGAATTTTTTGAGATCTGCTTTGCGGCATAGTATGTGATCAGTTTTGGAGAAGGATCCATGGGCTGCTGAGAAGAATGTAAATTCAACTTTATTTGGGTAGAATGTTCTGTAGAGATCTGTCAGTCCTCTTTGGTCAAGAGCTTTGTTTAAGTCCCTTATTTCTTTACTTAATTTCTATTTGGAGGATCTATCCAATTCATTTAGTGGCGTGTTGAAGTCCCCTGCTACTATGGCAGTGTTGTTTAACGAGGTATTTAGTTCAGACAAGGTTTGCTTTATGTAATTGGGTGCTCCTGCATTGGGTGCATAAATATTAAGAATTGTTAAATCTTCTTGTTGGATCTTTCCTTTCACCATTATAAAGTGGCCGTCTTTATCCTTTTTTACTTTTGCTATTTTAAAACTAATGTTGTCTGCGAGTAATATAGTTACCCCTGCTTTCTTTTGACTTCCATTTGCCTGGATGATAGTTTTCCATACCTTGATCTTCAGCCGGGAGGCATCTTTGTGGGTTAGATGTGTTTCCTGTAGACAGCAGATACTAGGCTTATGAGATTTTATCCACTCTGCCAGTCTATGCCTCTTCAGAGGACAGTTTAGATGGTATCCTTCCTAACTCATTCTACGAAGCCAATATCACTTTGATACCAAAGCTAGGAAAGGATGCAACAAAAAAAGAAAATTACAGACCAATATCCCTCATGAATATAGATGCAAAAATCCTAAATAAAATTTTAGCAAATAGAATTCAGCAGCACATCAAAAAAATAATTCACCATGACCATGTGGGCTTTATTCCAGGGATGCAAGGCTGGTTCAACATACGCAAGTCTATAAATGCAATTCACTTCATAAATAACATCAAGAACAAAGACCATATGATTCTGTCAATAGATGCAGAAAAAAACATTTGACAAAGTCCAACATACCTTTATGATAAAAACTCTTAACAAAATA
>VBSM01002959.1:4182278-4226776 GCA_008086735.1 Cheirogaleus medius
GGTGACAATCCCACATTGTAGGAGGTTGAACAGCATTCCTGGCCTCTGTTCACTAGATGCCAATAGTACCACCTCCCCAGTTTTGACAACCAAAAAAGTTTCCAGACAGTGTCCAACATCCTCTGGGGGCAAAACTTCCTCTGGTGGAGGAACCAGTAATCTACAGATCCCTCGCCCCTCCCTGAGCCAATGCAGCTGGGTCTCTGTTGCTTTTCCACCCTGACAAAGTACCAGAGGTTTATTCTATGGATTCATTGGACCAGAGAAGCTCCAAACCTGGGAACAGGGGGCACAGAGCAGGCAGGGGTAAGGCACCATCCTAAAAGCCAGGAATCAGGTGAGATCTATATACAGAGTCCTGGCCCTCTTCCCTAGTTCAACTGATAGAACACTGCTGGGTAGTGGACTACCACCCAGGAAGGGGAAGGGAGAGGCTTTTTTGGAGGAACTGGCCCTAGAGAAGACTTAATGTTTGAGGGCTCCCCCATGATACAGTCAGATCCTGCCCGGACTCCCTGTAGGGGTCTCCAATCAGCAAACCCCAATCACACACACAGATATACCCAAAGATATGCACACATGCACACATAGACACACATGGATACATCACACATAACCACACAGAGACACATGTATGCATACACACAGAAAGACAGAGATGCACACATACACACAGAAAAACACACATGTACGTATAGACACACACACATGTAGAGATATACATACACATATATACACACATAATGCACACATGCACATACACATACATACACATAGAATTTCCAACGAGTCTTTTCATGCATCATTCTCTAAAATAAACTGGCAGTCAAGGAGTATTTGTCAGATTTTATGGTGACACCAAACAAACCCCAAATCTCAGTAGCTTATGACAATATTTATTTTTCACTCACTGCAAGTTGGCTGTGGCTTGGCCCTGGTTGGGCTACAGTTCAGCTGTGCTCAGCTCCAAGCTGAAGGACCTACATTTCCATATTGAAAGAGCCCACTGATTACCTACTTCAATGAATTGTAAAGATGCATCAAGGAATGCATCAACCTGAACTTTCCAAATGCTGGAATGAAGAGACGGTCCCAAAAAGTTTGGGGGTGAAGGTTGCTTACAAAATAACAGCTACTAAAATGGCACATTCCTGCTCACCAGCAATATTGGAAACCAGAAGAGAATGGCTTCCAATATTCTTTAAAAAAGAATGTTAAATTCCTTTAAAATTCCGAAAGAAAAGGTTCGCTGATCTAGAATTTATGGTCACCAAGTTATTGACCTAAGTATAGAATAACTCTATTTTCAGGCACAGAAAATCTCAAAAATTTGCCTTATATGAACATTTCTTAGAAAATTACTGAGGTCCAGCAAAATAAGAGAGTAAACTAGGAAGGGAAGACATAGAAGCCAGGAGAGACAAGAAAAGGCTGCACAGGTGCTGGAGGCTGACACCCACCTGACAGATGCTGGCCATAGGGCAGCCCATCTAGGCTGGAGCAGGAGGGCGAGGGCTCTGGGAAGGATGTGTACTAAGAAAAAATGAAGACAACAGAGGATACTGGGTGTTTTAGATGTGCTTAGAGGCAATTTACCCAAGGCCCTGGGTAAGAGGGGCCCCTGGTTGGGGTCTTCCTCCTGCCTGCTCCTCCCATTAGATGAAGCATCTTCAGGACCAAGGGGATGTTGACCTAGAATCTGCACTCTCTCTCTTTACAGACCACCCTGTGGGTACTTGGGACACTGAAATTCCCTGCCCAAATAACGCCAAGCTTCCTTCTGGGGCCTGTGCAAGCCTTTTCTTACAGATCCATCATCCTGAGCATGAACTATGCCAAGGGGTAGCCAAGCATGACTGCTTGTAAGGGGGTATGGATGGAGGCTGGACACAGGCCAGTGGGTCAAGGCTATTCTCAGTGCAGGACAGAGCCATGGGTGAGAAGAGAAGGGGTGGCTGCAGGCTGGGGGCCAAGGCTGTGCACCCTGCCCACACACTACCCAGTCCTTGGCTCCTCACTCTTCTGTCCAGACCTCTGAGAAGTCAGAATATTCTTAATTGAAACCTTACCTTCCACACTCAATTTCATTGGGGATCTTCGGGGTGATGCTGGTGGGGATGGGGCATGATGAGAGAAGATAGAGCCAGACTGGGTTTGGGTGGTGTGAGGAAAACCTGAGGGCCACTGGGATTGCTCTAGCATTTCCCACTGTACCAGGGTGGGTGGGGGTGCTGGAGGGGCTCTGGGCAAGCAGTGACCCTCCACAGAAGGGAAGAGAAAGTGAGTGCTGACCCTGCAGAGTTTCAGAGCGTGGGGAGAGGGTGTGTGGGAAATGAGTTCAGGCAAAGTAGAAAGTGAGAAGAAACTCTTTCCTCTGCCTCCTCCAGCCCTAGGAGTGGCCACCTGGACAGACAAGAAAGTGCATTTTGCAAAACATGTCTCAACAAATTAAAAAAAATAAAAAGAAACCATACCATGTATCTTCTCAGACCACAGTAGAATAAAACTAGAAATGAACTCCAAGATAAACTTTAGTCAATTCTACACAAAGTCATGGAAATTAAACAACCTGCTGCTGACCAATTATTGGGTCAATAATGAAATTAAGATGGAAATCAAAAGATTTCTCAAACTGAATGGCAAAGGGGATACAAACTACCCAAATCAGTCCTAAGGGGAAAATTCATAGCCTTAAATGCCTACATCAAAAAGACAGAAATATCACAAATTAACAATCTAATGGCATGTCTCAAGGAACTAGAAAAGGAAGAGCAAACCAAACCCAAAGCCAGCAGAAGAAAAATAACTAAGGTCAGAGCAGAACTAAACAAAATGGAAAACAAACAAACAAAAAATACAAAGGATAAACGAAATAAAAAGTTGGTTCTTTGAAGATAAATGGAATTGATAGACCTTTTACTAGGTTAACCAGGAATAGAAGAGAAAGGATCCAAATAAGCTCAATCAGAAATGAAAAAGGAGATATTACAACTGATATCACAGAAATATAAAATATCATCTGGGAATACTATGAAAATCTCTATGCACATAAATTCAAAAACATAGAGGAAATGGACAAATTCCTGGAAACACACAATTTCCTAAGAATCACTCAGGAAGAAATAGAACTCCTGAACAGATGAATAACAAGCAATGAGACTGAAGCAGTAATAAAAAATCTTCCAGCAGCAATAACAAAAAAGCCCCAGACCAAATGGATTCACAGCTGAATTTTGCCAGACTTACAAAGAATAGCTGGTACCCATACTTCAGAAATCATTCCATAATGTTGAGAAGAAGGGAATCCTCTCCAGTTCATTCTATGAAGCTAGTATCAACTTGATACCAAAGCCAGGAAAGGCCACAACAAAAGAAGAAAACTACAGACCAACATCCCTTATGAATATAGATGCAAAAATCCTCAATATAATACTAGCAAACTGAATTCAACAGCACATCAAAAAAAAAAAAATCCACCATGACTAAGTGGGCTTCATTCAGGGATGCAAGGATGGTTCAACATACAGAAATCAATAAATGTGATTCACCGCACAAACAAAAGCAAAAACAAAGACCATATGATCATTTCAATAGATGCAGAAAAAACATTTGACATAATCCAGCACCCTTTCATGATAGAAATCCTCAACACATTAGGCAAAGAAGGAACACATCTCAAGATTATTAAAGCCATATATGACAAACTCACAGCCAATATCATAATGAATTGGGAAAGGTTGGAAACATTTCCACTAAGAACTGAAACAAGATAAGAGTTCCCACTGTCACCACTTATATTCAACATAGTGCTAGAAGTCCTAGTGAGAACAATCAGGCAAGGGAAGGTAATAAAGGATATCCAAATCAGTAAAGAGGAGATCAAACCATTGCCTTTTGCTGATGACATGATCTTTTAACTAGAAAACCCCAAAGACTCCACAAGAGAGTCCCAAAATTGATAAATAAATTCAGCAAAGTCTCAGGTTACAAAATCACTGCAGCATTCCTAAACATCAATAACAGTCAAGCTGAGAGTCAAATTAAAGACTCAATACCATTCACAATAGCTACAAAGAAAATAATATATCTAGGAATATACCCAACAAAAGAGGTGAAAGATCTCTACAAAGAGAACTATGAAATACTGAGGAAAGAAATTGCAGATGATACAAACAAATGAAAAAACATATCATGCTCATGGATCAGTAGATACAAGGTTGTTAAAATGTCCATACTACCAAAAGTGATTTACAGATTTAATGCAATCCCCATCAAGATATCAATGTCATATTTCATAGATCTAGAAAAAATAATTATATGCTTCGTTTGGAATCAGAAAAGAGCCTGAATAGCCAGAACAATCTTAAGCAAAAAGAACAAATTTGGAAACATCACATTACGAGACTTCAAACCATACTACAAGACTATAGTAACCAAAACAATATGATATTGGCTAAAAATAGAGACATAGACCAATGGAATGGAATGGAGAACCCAGATGTAAAATCATCCCCGTAGAGCAAACTTATCTTTGACAAAACAGACAACAATATACACTGGGAAAAAGAATACCTATTCAATAAATGGTGCTGGGAAAATTGTATAGCCACATGCGGAAGATTGAAATGGTATCCATATCTCTCACCACATCACAAAAATTAATTTGAGATGGATAAAAGACTTAAATATAAGGCATTAAACCATAATAATTCTAAAAGAAAATGTTGGAAAAACTTTTCTAGATATTGGCCTGGGCAAAGAATTTATGAAGAAGACCCCAGTGACAATCACAGCAACAACAAAAATAAATAAATGAGAGTTGAATAAATTAAAAAGCTTTAGTACAGCTAAGGAAATAATCAACAGAGCAAATAGTCAACCTATAGAAAGGTAGAAAAAATTTGCAAGCTACACATCTGATAAAGGACTAATAACCAGAATCTACAAAAGTCTCAAGCAAATCAGCAAGGAAAAAACAAACAACTCTATTTAAAAGTGGGCAAAAGAAATGAACAGAAGCTTTTTAAAAGAAAATAGACAAATCAGGGAAATGGAATTTCTTAGTAAAACCACAGTGAGATATCACCTTACCCCAGTTAGACTAGCTTTCATTAAAAAGTCCAAAAACAATAGATGCTGGCATGGATGCAGAGAAAAAGGAATGCTTATACACTGTTGGTGGGACTGCAAATTAATACAACTTTTATGGAAATCAGTGTGGAGATTTCTCAAAGAACTAAAAGTAGGCCTACCATTTGATCCAGTAATCCTACTACTGGGTATTTACCCAAAGGAAAATAAATCATTTTATCAAAAAGACACTTGCATGCAAATGTTTATTGCAGCACAATTTACAATTGCAAAGATGTAGAATCAAGCCAAGTGCCCATCAATTCATGAGTGGATTAACAAAATGTGTTATATGTATACTGTGGAATACTACTCAGCCATGAAGAAGGATGGAATAAGTCCTTTTGCAACAATTTAGATGGAACTGGAGACCATTATCCTAAGTGAAGTATCTAAAAAATGGAAAAACAAACATCACATGTACTCGCTGTTAAACTCGAACTAACTCATGAGCACATGTGCACAGAGGGAAGTAAAACTCAGTGGAAATCAAGGAGGTGGAAGGCGAGAGTAGAGGGTGGGTGAAAACCTACCTAATGGGTACAATGAACACTATATGGGTGATCAGCACACTTACAGCCCTGAATCAAGCATAACAAAATTGATACATGTAACCAAAAACATTTGTACCCCTGTAATATTTTGAAATTAAAAGAAAGCGAATTTTGAATTTTCATTATTGTTCAATTATGTGTTATGAACTGGTAACTTAACACATTTTTTTGTTTTATTTTGATATATTTTTCAAGGCAGGAGTTTTTAACAAATTATACAACTGTTTACTGGCTTTATTTATAATTTTTAACAATATAAACGTGGTATGTAGTCTTCTATTTCTACCCTTGCCCTGGTCTCCTGAGAATAGGTGCTCTCTTCCATCAGAAGTTTGATGGGACATAGAAAAGTAAAGGCACTTATTAATTCCAGGACAAACAAAAAGGCGAATGAGAAACTAAATGCACTCATCACATACTACTAGATTAAGCTATGAAATATATGCACACACATCTATCTATCTACCTTTATTTAACTCAGTATTTGTAATGATACACAGATTGCAAGCTACTCTTTTCAGAATGGCAATGTAATTAAAGTACAGGGATGTGTGTGTCAGTTGGGGGGTAGTGGAGGTTGTTTGTGAAATTCCCATCTTCCATAGTAAGATATCAATGGAAATGTTATTTTTCAGTGAAACTGAAAAATCAAGATATAGGACATATGTATATTATTTAAATATATAGAGGTAAATTCTGGAGAAAAATCTAGAAGTGTTGAAAGCGGCTGTCTCTGAAGAGCAGAATTTGAATGTGAGGCAGAGTGGGCTGCGTACTGATATTTTTCAGGATAGATCATTAATGCCGTTTGCCTTTTTGAACTACCTATGTGTTTTACATTGATACAAATAATGTTTTGTTATATAAAGGTTATGGAATGGCGGTTGGAAATCTTAACGATGAGTAAATATAGAAGACAGAATATATATAAAAGCAAGAGCATGATACATTTTGGTGTCTATAAGAAATGGGGAAAAAGGACACAGTGGGGAAAAGGGGGCATATGTTAACAAAATAAAGACAAATGGACAATCACAGAATGCATTTTTTTTTTAAATAAAAGAGGGAGACAGAGCTGACATTTATTTACCATCTACTAAATGGCTGGCAGACTATTAGAGGTTATATATACATTATTTTATTTAACTCTCATGAGAATTCCATGAAGTATAATTATTAATTAATACATTTATTTTACAGGTGAGAAAACAGGAAACTACAGCTGCAAACAGGGAGGTGTCATAGTGCCTGGGCCGGGAGTGAGATGCTGGGGTTTAAATCATGTTTCTGACATTCACAAACTGTTGTGACCTTAGGCACTCATTTTTTTTCCCCCTGTGTTTCTGTGTTCTCCTATATAAAATGGACATGAAGACAAGAATAAGGATTATTATTGTTATATTATTCTGTCTCATATAAATATTGTGAAGAATTTATGAGCACATACGTGTAAGGCATTTGTAAAAGTGTCTAATACATCGTAAGTGCTATTATTATGAAAGGAATGCAACCCATCAAGAGTGAAACACTAGGTAGGCATTTTCTGAAACTCAGTTTCCTCCTCTTATTTGACCTCTCTGAGCATTTGAAATCACCGACCATTTGGCCAAGGCCACGCATACAAGTATTCATCAGTAAAGCTAGACTTTGAATTCAAGTCTGTCTTCAAAGCTCAGGCTCTTTTCTCTACAGCCTGTTGTCAGTCATTAGCTAACGGAGCAAGGGGTTGAGAGGCCCGATACAAAAGCCGAAAATATCAGCACTAGAAAACAAGAAGGGAGAAGACAGAGGTGGCCAGTGAAGGGGTTAAATAGGGGGACGTTGACTCAGACAGAGACGGAAGTGTGATCCATTAGGATAAAAATAAGATGGCAGCGCAGGTGGGAGAGGGTAGAAGATTGTGTTACTGAGACAGAGATAATGCCCAAGCAGACGCAGGTTAAGTAGGACGTTATAATTGGCAGAAATGAATTTAAGTAGGGATGGTCTCAGGAGAAACGCTTTAGTCAGTCTTTAACATAGCTCACTTTAACTCCCGGAATGCCGACAGAAACATCCCAGAGTGTGTCCAGAGTCTTCCAGTTTGGAAAGCAATCACTTTCCCTCTGCCTCATGCCCTCTGCTTTCCCACATCCGCATTGCGATCCATTTCCTGTCTTGTGATTATCTGTTTAATGTCTTTCTCCTTAAGCAGACTGCAAGGTCTTTGAAGGCAGGGACTGTGTCTGTCTTGCTCGATCGTGCTTAACCCCGTGTCTGCAACACATCGAAGGAAACAATAAAAGGAAGGAAGAAGAACATGCTTCGATATTTCATAAATTATACTTTAATGGTGTCCCCAAACGCCAAGAGATCATGCCAGAAGCAATGAAAAAAGACTGCTTGAAATAAATTGGCCAATATTTTGTTCTGGGTATCAGAATGTACAAGCTAACAGGATGCTCGATATCATTCATTCATTCCTTCATCTAACTCACGTTTATTAAATGTTTCTAATGTGCTGGGGCAGGTACTGGTCTCCAGGAATAAGACACGATCCCGGCCCCAGGGGAAGGCGCTCTCCGTCTAATGGGGAGAAAGAGGAGACAGAGCAATGTCTTAGGAGGTCACAGGGGATTAGAGCCAGAAGAAAAGAGAAAGAAAAACAGAAAGCAACAATTCATGCTTGGCTGTTTATTAAACATTTTATATTTGTTCACACTGTTCCCAAGGAAGAGTGATTCTGCAAAGCACTCAGGGGAACAGACTTCCCTAATAAATAATGGCAAAATGGAGCCCCAAAAAGTCTTTCCTTCTGGTGGGTTTGGGGAGGCAGAGGCTCAGGTACTGGGTGGCCGTCACTGACTGACTCCTGCCAGGTCCCGGCTCTTACCCGAGCCAGGCTTTTCAGATTGGGATTTAAGAAGGGTTTGTCTATAGCAATAGAGAGTTATCAGCTTTTAATTTTGCCCCGAAATGGGCTTAAAAATAAACAACCCCAAACAACCTATCAACTCCTTCTACCATCTTTATTGTTGTTGTGTTTTGTTTGAGAAATCAAAAATTAACATTTTAACATAAAAAAATGTAGGAAGGAAGTATTTTTGAAATCAGAGCATTTCTTTAAAGTGGTGTACACAGGGTGACACTGGAACCCACGGGGCTGAAAGGATTTGCTCAGGGCCACAGTGAGTTGGTGGCAGAGCAAGGGCCAGACCCCAGCTACTGCCAGGTCAGTGTTCCAGCATCCGCAGCAACGGCGTCTACAGAGCGGTGAGCAGAACATGAACAAGCATTGTTAGTTCAGGATGCATCCTACAGCAGGTTTCCAAGAAAAAGCCAATCTTGTCCTGGGATGTTCCAGGACGTTATGGTGCAGGCTGAGGGGCTAGAAAAAGCAAGTCCTCGCAAATAGAAATCCTGCACACATAAACCGGCCCACAGAAAACAGCTTCCGAGTTCCAAGTGCTGCCTCCCATTAGCAGTAGTTAAGTGTTTCCTCTGGCATCTCTTCACTCTGCACGTGAAAGAAGGGGCTCTTCTGAAATATTGGACACATGAAATAAGCAGTAATGAAGGGAATTAACCTTTACATGGCAAGCCTTTCATTTACTATCTTACTCGTTTTCTCCTTCTAACGTCCCTATGAAGTGGAGGCAGTTGTCCTTTCCATTTTAGAAAAGGGAAAACCGTAGTGCAGAGATGTTAAAGAAAGCTCGCTGCAGGTCCCTGAGCTGGTGAGAGTGGAGCCAGGCAGGATTTGAACTCAGAAGTTCATGGTCTTTACCATCATGCTCTAACGCATGACTCTACAGAGATTGTCAGACACATTTCACTGTCCAGGGATGTGACTGATTCCTGTCAATCTAGAAAAGAATGCAAGGTCTCTCACCAATGACAGTTACTAAATTTTATCTGAAGCACTGAACAGTTTACAAAGAATTTTCCACACGCATTATTTTGCCTAATATTCACTCTAATCTACAAAGGCGGTATAATTATTCTCGGGAGGAGCCAAAGCTCAGAGAAATCAAATAAGGTGCCCTGGTCACCTAGCTATGACCCGTCTGAGCAGGCATCCACACCTCGTCTGCCTGGCCTCCCAGCCTGAGCTCTTAGCACCAGATTTGCTTCCTAGGAATATTTTCCCTCTGACTTCAGGGGCAAACTCTGGTGGGATATTGTCCCCATGGCATCATCTCTTGCTGAAATTTTGCAATTTGAAAGTATATGACATACTGAACATACACAGCAAACACTGGTTTATGTAGAAAAGCTCAGATAAATCAGAATTTCTTTCTTCCAATAATGTGTGATCATCATAATAATCTGGGAAAATGGCCTTGATTAATTTTAAACTCTCAAAATGTCAATGAAGAATTATTGAATTATATTCAGGATTATTTAAAGTTCTCATTGAAATTAATAATACCTTGCTCAAATTTATACAGTTCTTTGCAGTTTATAGAATACTTTAATGTTCGTTATCTTATCTAACTTTCACAAGAAGACGGACATGTACAGTTATTATCTCCATTTAATAGAAAAGGATATTGCAATTGGAGAGGTTACAGCTTACTTACAGATAGCAAGAGATAGAACTGGAGCTTAATCCCAATCACCTGACTCCAGGTTTAAAGCTCTTTCTACAGCCCCACCTGTAGCCTCCTTATTGTATTTTCTTAAAATAAAATCGGACTCTGAAAAAGATTCCAGATGCAATATCTATGTACCCTTCCTGGCACTGACTGACTGTTCTGGGAAATCAAGCTTATGGAACCTCTGGCAACCATCCCTGGGGGTCAGATGGTGCCCTCCAGGGCAGGAATTTCTCCCCTCGCTGTGGTTAGACTGCCGAGGTATTTGGTGGCAGGCATGGGAGTCTGAGGCTTCTGGGGAGAACCTGCTCTCTGCAAAAACACCCACAGCAGAGAAGCATTTGAGAAGTGGAAATGTGTTTGGAAATGGCTAGAAGAGATATGACGAGCACAAACAGTTACAGCTAGGGGAGTGACTCTTGCAGATATTAACGAAAAGAAACTTAACACTTGAACAAAGAATAGAATCACCCAGAACTGCTGCAGACTCGATGAAAATAAATACCAATACTTAGCTCAAGTTTGGCACTAGAGACAGACTCAGCACAGGACATCAAGGGTGTTCCTCAGAGCCCCAACTGGTCTTTGCCACATAGCCTACAAAATCTAGTGGGGCAGAAGTTAAATGACAAGCTCTTAGTTTGGGGAGGTACTACTGCCTATTTCCTGAGTTTTTTTTTAGTCAGTGGTATCTTCTCTGTTCATCTGCATAAGGACATCCTGTTCCTTTTCACAGAAAGCAATCCTGTTTTCCTTTAGACCCAGATCAATATCACCTCTTTGGTTAGATGTTCCCTGACCTCTCCCCACCAACCCCCCGCCCCAGGCAGAATTTAATGTTCCTTCCGTTGAGTTTTAACTCATCAAACTATGTGATGTAACATTTCTATACCTCGCCATCAGCCACTGAACCGGGAACTCAGGGAGACCAAGTCCTTTTTGCCCCCACAGTGTACAAGAAAGTACCTGTCCCAAAGGAGGCCCCTAAAAAGTTTCAGCTGAACGCATACATGCAGTAAATAGCGCCGATAAAGAGTTCTACTTAATTTTCAGATAATTGGGATATTCAGTGACTGGAGAATGGCACTTTCTAGTGCAATGAAGTTTTCCAGAAAATGCTGTTTCTTATCTAATTGTAAATAATGTATCTCAGTTTTACCTGCCCTTGCTCCTGCTTAAATGGAAGAAACATCAGTGAATATCCAGAATCTGTCCTTGCTGTCTGAAAGTAGAGGCAAGAGTCATTGATTCTATTCAATGGGACTACAGCAGGTTTCAAAACCAACATTTTCCCTCTTTTACCTCTGCTCCCACTTGGAATGACTTGTTTGATACCCGTCTCGGTCTTAGACTTTGTCAGCTGTGCCAGGGCAGGGAGCAGTCTGCATCATCACCTGCTGCATCTCTAAGGCCTAACATAGTACCTGGCACAGAGTAGATTTCAGTAGCCCTTTGTTTTTAAATGAATTAGTAAGTCAAAGACTTCATAGGAAAGGTGCCCTCCCTGAGCCTTCCATCATTATACCAAGTGCAGGGCTACCGTGTATAGCATGACCACTGTGGATCAGCTACTATGCCAAACACCTTGAGATTCACATAGGGTAAGGAATATTGCCTATGGTTTACAGACGAGGAAACAGATCAGAGTTGAATAACTCACTTAGATTCATGTAACTAATTTTTGGCAGGTCCATCATTCAAACCAAGGTCTGGCCGATCCCAAAGCCAGCGCATAGATGAAGGGGAAAAGCACTTTTTGGCTGGGAGAAAAGCATGGCAAAAGTGGGGATGCGGAAGTGCCTGATTATTTCCGAAACTGACTGGCAAGTAGGGCTATCCAGGGAGGAAGGAGCTAAAAGGGAGGTTAGGTGGGGCTCACCTCAGCACCCAGCACTGTAGGCTGCACTGGATCTGCACCAACCCCAGGATTTCCCTAGGAAGTTAATTTTCTGAATAAATCCTAGGTAATGGCTTATTCGCCAGGTCTTCTGCTAAACACAGAAGTGTAGAGAAGATTTCTAACGTGTTAAGGTTCCAGTTAGTTGAGTTTCAATTGATTAAATGACACTGTGAGAGAAAATGCCCTAGCTAGATAATTACTTACAACTCATTTTTTTTTTTTAATTTGAAAGAATGTTATATTTACAGAAAAATTGCAAAAATAATACAGGGAGCCATGCTATTAGGTCATTAAACATGAAATGTCCGATTTTGAATCAAAAGTGTAGATTATTATATCTCAAACAAGAAGCAGTACAATTAATCAAAGTGTGTGCCTAAACTATTGGCACAGTTTTGCCATCTTAACAGTAGCTTGTTTATACCAGCAGTGAAGAAGCCTGGAGAGTTAGTGGCGATGAAATCGTGAAAGGTGTTTTCACGAAAGCTTGTTGAGAATTGAATATTTTTCCTTGCAAGAAGTGGCTTGGGTGATGCAAAGGCATTATACGTAGCCAAACTGTTTGTACCTTCATAATGTTCTGAAATGAAAGAAAGAAAGAAAGAAAGAAAGAAAGAAAGAAAGAAAGAAAGAAATTGAATAAAAGAAAAAGTGGCCCAAAGCCTGGAAGAAGTGGTAGTCAGTTGATGCAAGGTCTGGCGAATACAGTGGATTACAGAGGGTTTCCAAGTGAGCCTCTGTAGTTTGAGCTGCGTTGTTTGTGTGACATTTGTTTGTGTGACATGTGGTTGAATGTGGTCTTGCAAAAGGATTGGCCTGTCTCTACTGACCAATCTCAGCTGCTTAATCACAAGCATCCTCATCATTTCATCCAACTGGCTGCAGTAGACATTCATTGTAATGGATTGACCAGGTTTCATGAAGATATAGTGGATAATACCAGTGCTGGACCACCAAATAGATACCATTAGCTCTCTTGGATGAATATTCGGTTTTAGACTGTGTTTTGGCGCTTCATCTTTATCCAACCATTGTGCCAAACACTTGTGATTGTCAAAAAGAATCCATTTCTCATCACACATAACAATATAGTGTAGAAATGGTTCGCCTTTATGTTGTAACAGCAAAGAAAGGCAAGCTTCAAGACAATTTCTCTTCAGACCCTTGTTTAATTCACACAGAACCCATCTATCCAGCTTCCTTACCTTGCTGATTTGTTCCAAATGGTCCAATATTGTTGGAATAGTAATGTGAAACCTTGCTGCTAATTCATGCATAGGTTGAGATGGATTCGCTTCCACTATAGCTTTCACTTCAGCATTATCCACATTGGTTTCAAGTTGCCCACTTGGCTCATTTTTGAGATTAAAATCATCAGAACAGAGCTTCTCAAACCACCGATGTACTGTACATTCATTAGCCACATCCTTCCCAAACACTTAGTTGATATTTTGAGCTATCTGTGCTGTACTGGTTCCATGACGGAACTCATATTTGAAAATAACACAAATTTTTGACTTATCCATGGTTTCACAGAAATTGCTCTCCAAAAAAATTTGAAAGATAATCACAAGCCAAAACATGCACTTGAAAGACTGAGAATGTACCTTCACAATAAAAACAAAACAAGAACTTATAAAGTGAAATGTCAGAGATAGTAATTGTCAAACTTAGTACTTAAGGAAATTGGACATTTCATACTTAATAACCTAATATAGACTTCATCTAGTTTCATGATGTTGACAACTTATATACCATACAATGATTGAACAACTACTATACAATGATTGAAACTATGAAATTAACATTGGCACAGTGCTATTAACCACTCCAGACTTTATTTGGATTTCACCAGTATTTCCTCTAATATCCTTTTTCTGCTTCAGAATCCAATCCAGGATTTAGTTGTTGTGCCTCCTTAGCAACCTTGTGACAGTTTCACAAACTTTCCTTGTCTTTCATTTCCTTGATACTTTTAAAGAGTATTGGTCAGTTATTTTGCAGATTATTCTTCAGTTTGGGTTTGTTTGGTGTTCTATCACGATTATATTGTGGTCTTACATTTTTGACAAGATGTGCCAATCTTGCCATTGTGGCAAGTGTATCACCGTGCATCATACCGGGGTCCACGGTGTCAACCTGACGTTCATTATTTGGTCAAGATGGAGTCCACTGGGTTTCACTGCTATAAAGATACTATCTATCCCTTTAGAATAAATAAATGTCCTGGGAGAGATACTTTTAGACTATGCAAATACCCTGTCTCTCCTCAAACTTTTGCTCACTAATTTTAGTATCCATTGGTGGATCTTACTTGCAACAATTATTACTGTGGTGTTCACATCTTGATTTTATATTTTCTCTATTCCTTGTATGGTGATTAATTGGAATTATTCTATCAGGAAGAGTTGCCCCTTCTTCTCTGTGTACTTATTTATTCAATTATTTATTTAAATCAATGTAGACTCATGAATATTTATTTTATTCCATGAGTTATGGCCCAGTACTCTCATTTTTTATTTTGTGGCAGAAATTGCTCTGGATTTGGCCGTTGAGAACTCCTGTGCCTTTTTGACATGCCCCAGTGCTCTGGGTTTATCTTGTTTTTTCTTCTCCAGGTCTGGAATCAACCACCTCTCCAAGGAGCCTAGGTTCCTTTTATTGGAGAATGGTATTTAGAAACCAAGATCTGGGCACCAGAGGGAGGTGCTTGTTGCTACTAGGGGGCAATTTCTTCTAGGCCCACTCACTAGATAAAGCCAGTGAGTGCTTTGCATGTATGTATATTTGCATGCATTTGCATGTATGTATATTAACCCATTCATGCTCACAAATCTGTAACTATTTCCATATCTATCATTTTATATAAATGTTACAAAACCTTGAGTTCATACTAATACCTCTGATTCTGCTCTAACACCACAGGGTTCATTCTACTTTGGGGACAATTTTCTACCTCTCCCTATATCTAAACACTGCAGATCATCATCAGAATTCAGAAATTCTTTTGTGCTAACTGAGCTGAGAAGAAATATCTTCTAAGGCAGAAAAAGCAAAGATATCCCTTTAAATTTTTATTGGCCAGACAGTTTTATGTCACCCACAACTAATACAAAGAGACACCAGCAGGGACCTGTGGCAACTTTAAAGGCAGGCAAAAGTAAAATATTAAACAACTGCTTGAAACTTGAAAGATCCCTTTCTCAGCTTTCTTACATACCGTCCTCTACAATATGTTGGATTCAGTCATGATGTTCCAGGGATGGAGAGATTAGCAATCCCCATTTGTAATCAGACAAGGCCTCCTGCCTGAGGCCAGAAAAATCAGAATCTTTTCAGACTCTTAGTTTAAAGGGGCCAAACTTAGCCTTTCTGGGTTATAAATGGGCTTCCACAGAAGAGCTGCAGTACTTTTTCCAAAAGCACTTATTGCTTCCAGAGGAAACAAGCCTGCTTTGGAAACCATAAGAGGCATAAAGGTCAGAGGATATGAAGGAAAACTAAAGTCGTCTAGTACAATTCTCAAGAAAAAGAAGGCACCAACAGAGCAAATGCGTCACTATGGCACAATTTCAGCAGGACTGTGCATTAAATAATAACCTATTACACCCCAGTCTTACCAGGGACATAGGGAAACAGAATATTCCTTTTATTCTAACGTGCAATACATGAATTTCAGTGGAAGTTATTTCTATATTTGAAATATGGCCAAGTTATGGATTTATTTAATTCAACTTTCAATGAATCCCTATAATGTGTCAGGTACCACTATGGATGCTGGATAGACAAAGGTGAACAGGTAATCAGCATTTAATGAATTGGGTAATATATGATTTAATAATAATAAAATAACAAAAGTCGAAGACTGGAGCTAAATTGATCTGTTTTTGCTAGATTTCTGTTTTCTGATTTGGTGCATCAGATTTAATGCATCCCTTTGATCTTCTGTTGAAAAACGTGCACTTGCTGTATCCTGCATTCTGCCCAAAGAGATATTATTCCTTCCCCTACCTCCCCATATCCTCTTGATAATCTAATTTTGCAAAACCTTTTTCTCAGTCCCGCACACCTCCTGCCATGATCCCAATTACACACTCCTCACTTTGTCTACATTGCCGACAGGAATGCAAAACGGGGCCTTTTCCTGCATTAAACACTGAAAAAAATAAACTGACCTAAAAAATCCTTTCGTTTTTTTTTTTAAAAAGAAAGCATTCACTATTTCCATGTCTTTAGAGGTTTGATGAGTTATTTTTTTTTTTTTAATAAGATATTGGAGGTTAAAAGAGAGGGGCTGGAGGAAAGGGATGAGCTCATAAAATTCAGAATTTCTGTCTAGATTTGCTCTGGTTAGAAGCAACAGCCCTGACACCCCAGCCAGCCTGTTGTCAAACAAGACTCAAGATATCCAGCCACCTATACATCTTTATTTCTTTTCTTTAAAATAAGCCCATCTCCTTAAAATTTCCCCGATTGGGGAGACATTTATCAGTGACAGTGCTGCTTTTCAAGCATCTTTACGGTGGCTTAAAAAAAGAAAGCAAAGTTTAATGTATGTATCAATGAAAACTGTTTACAAGGCAGAAGATTGCACCCGGCATGAGCTTTCTGACACATTTATCACTTCATTCCAAAGCTGGGAGGGAAGAGGCGACCTTCCCCCCCCCCCCCGACAGCTGATGCCTGGTAAAAAGGATGAAGAAAGTGTCAGAAATTTTATGAATCTTCCGCAGGCAGTTATAATAGTGAAAATGATCATGATTCTCTGCTCCATCCCCATTCATAAATCTCCGTCAGCACTTGAAGATAACACTGACAATCTATTGTAGTCTTTCAACATACGGTGCCATTGTGGCAGCTTAACTTGGAGCCCAGAAGTGGTACCTGAAAGTGGAAGCCTTCCCGGTACGGTGTGTACTGATAAGATGCTAAAGACAGAGTAATGGGAAAAGAAGCAGGAAAGGAGCTTGGGGGTGGGGGTGGGGGAAAGGGTAAGGCTTCTAGCCCTAGCTGTGTGTAAGCAAATCACCACATTTCTTGTGATCTACTTTTCTCTGTCAAATAAAAATAATAATATTTGCTTTTCCTAACTCACAGGAGAAATGTGAAGAGAAAAACAAGATAAAGGATGTAAAACCGCTTTGAAAAGTTGAAAGCACTATGCTAATATAAGGTATTACTATTCATATTATTGTGCTTTTGTGGCGGAAAATGTTCAAAAGAGAAGGATCTAACTAATTAGCAGTAAGTGTGTAGCTTGGAAAAGATATTATGTGGGCGACGTCAGGCTGGGAAATGAAAGCTCACACTTGCATTGGCAAAGCTGAAATTTGACGTGAGTTCAGTATTCCACATTGCCAAGCTGATAGTATGTGCTCAATAAATATTTATTGACTGAGTGATTACTTTTAGTGTATTGTGTACTAGTTATTTGTTTCTGAAACTGTCTCCTTCACTGTAGCAGTTGCTTAAGACAGGAATTATGCTTACTTAACTTATTGCTGTTTTCTAGTGCCAGCCATGGTGTCTGTCACAGGGCTGGCAGTCAATGAATATTTATTGAATAAATGAAAAAATGAAGGAATGAAACAATGAAATAATGCCAAAAGTCTCCATAATTATGGTGAGTCAATTGAACTAACTGGTTACTCAAAAACTGAATAGTCATAACCAAGTTAAAAGACTTACAGAACATGATTTTAAGACCTACTACAACACTACAGGAATTAAGACAATAGAGTATTGACAAGTGAAAGCAAATAGATTAATGGAACATAATATAGAGGCTAGAAACAAAGCCACACTTATGCAGTCAAATAATTTTTGACAAGTGACCAAAAAAGTTCCAGGAGGAAAGAATTTTCAAGAATGATACTAGGATCTCTGGGTATCCATAGGAAATATAAATCTTGATCCCTACCTCACACCATATATGAAAGTTAATTCAAGATGGATCATAGAACTAAACATAGAGCTAAACTTATAAAACATCTAGAAGTATGCAGAGGAGAATATCTTCATGACCTTGGAGGTAGGCCGAGATTTTACTGAGAGGTCATGGAAAGCACTAACCATAAAAGAAAAAATTAAATTAGAGTCCATAAAATTAAAACCTTCTGTTCATCACAGACATAATTACACAAATAAACCAAGAACCTTCAGGCTGAGAGAAAATATTCATAGCATATATGTCTTATCCTTCTTCAGATATTATCCTATCTCAGACCTTCCCTCCACAGGCAACGTTCTTGAAACACTGCTACCATTGCCTGCTTCTTACATTATTCTGCAACCTTTTACTTTCTGCTTTATGCCTCCATCCTGATATCATCCTTTCCAGGGCCACCTTGTGAAATCCACAAGCTTTCTGTGCTCATTTCAAGTGTCTCTTCTCTGACATTAAAGAGAAGCAACCACTCTCTCCTGGGCTTGGTGTCCACATCATCGTTCCCTCGCTCCCTCCTGGTTTTCTTCCTTCTCCTCTGGAATATCCCTCTCAGGCTCATTCTGGGCTTTTTTTCTTCTTGCCTCTTATATTCAGTGTTCCTTGGGGTTATATCTTGGATCTCTACTCCTACATTTTGATAATCGCATCCCAATTCATGATTAAAATTCTATGCATATGTTGATAATTCACAAATCAACATTTCTGAGTGACTTCTTTCATGAAATCCAGCTTGGATATGCAAACAGATGTTCTCTGATGTTTCCATATGAGTCTCAAAAAATTCAGTATGTTCATCACCAAATTTATCATTCCCTTGTGCCCCCCTCCCTCAAATCTGCCACTCCTGCTATTTGCCATTTTAGTAAAAGAGAATACCACCACCAGGTCACACGAGATGAGATGCTTTCTTTCACCTTTAAATCCAACCATTCCCAAATCCTACAGATTCTTTGTCCAAGAAATTTTTTCAAGTTGGTCCCTTCTTGTCTATTTCCACTGTTGCTACTTTTTGCCATAGATGTTTAGTCTCTTAGGACAGCTGCTTATATTATTGCAAGAGCTTCCTAACTCTTCTTTTTGTCTGAAGCCTGTGCCCTCCTTAACTTTATTCTCTACACTGCTTGCAGCCAGAGTGATCGTTCTCAAACATAAATCTCATGTCACACTACCTTATATGTTATTTGAAATCCTATGACAGTTTCCTATTACCTTCAGAACAAAATTTGAACTCTATCCTGATACCCAAAGCCTGTCTTTCTTACTTCTCTAGACTTATTGCACAACACACTTTAATTTTTGAATGAACACACTCACTGATTCATTCATTTATGAAATTACTATTGAATGCTCACCATGTCCAAAGAGCTATGATGTTTCACCTTCCTGAATCTTACGTATATCATATCTCCTGCCTTTAATGTGCTTTGCTATTTTATATATATATATATATATATATATATATATAAAACTTCCAAACATCCCTAGAGACTCAATATAATCTTCTCTTCCCCTGAAAGCCCTCCTGATTCCCAAATGCTGTTTTGATGTTCCTCAAAACCCTCTATTATGTGGCATATTGGATTTGGTTCTCACACGGCCCTTACCACCCGGCATTGCAATCCTCTACCTCCTCTACACACAGTCTCCCCAGCTAAATTACAAACTCCATGGAGGCAGCACTTAAAATTTTAGCCCCTGGGAACAGGGTGGGTGTGTTGAATTGCTGAATGAGATGAAGCCCAATTTGTATCCCTACTCATCCATCTACTCAACCACCAGGAAAATTATGTAACCTGGGAAATCTGAGTCTTGTTGGCTATGATCCTATCTCACAGGATCATATATTGAGGAGATTAAATGAGACAATGGATGTAGAACTCCAAGCATGTAACCTGGCCTCTGGTTGATGGTTTACGGATGTGAGTGCTAGCAATTTAACTAGCACTCCTGGTGGTGTAAGCCACCGACTGGCCTTCCAGAAGAAGAGATGCTGGAGTATAAGCACTTACAAAAAGAGGCTGTGTTCACATAGCTGGCCCATTCCATGTGGGAGAAAAGCTTGGAGACATTTGAAAACTCAAGGCTGTACAGATTAACTACACATAATGCATTAGATGAGGTATTAATACAACTGGACAGTCAAATTGGACATGATATAATTTAACATGAACACTTGGAATGACTCCTGCAAGTCATCTCAGTATGAAGTTAGCTTTCTTCCAGAAATATTTATTCCTTCACTAAATGAACATCCACTCTGTGTAAAGTCCTGTGCAAGATGTGATGGATATCCCAGGAATGAACCAGATCTGGGTACTAGTTTGGAAGGAAGAACACAGGAAAGTTGGTCAGGGAACTTTTATCCAACTCCTGGCTTTATCTATCATTTGCTAGCTATGTGGTCCTGAGACAATCTCTTAATTTCTCTGAAACTCTATTTCCTCAGTTATAAAGTAGAAATGATGTAATAAATGCCTCCATTAATTTGAATAATAAGGGAGATAATGTAAGAATCATATTATAAATCTTGAAGTGCTACAGAAACATAGCAAATATGATGGACACTCTGCTCTTAAGAAATTTAGAGCCTAATAGGGAAGATAAGATATATCATAAAGTGCAGAGAATAATGGCCACAAGGAGAGGATGTTTGGAGGAGCTGAAGGGTGCAAGTGTCCTTTCTTAAATTCTACTTTGCTCACTTGAGTAAAGGCACTTTGCTTTTTGCATTTTGGAGTTGTGTTTTGCTTTGGTCCTTTGGTCTGTCTCCCTTCTCTCTTGTTTCCTGCTTCACTTTCACATTCTTACCTTTGCTCTTGCTGCCCTGGTGAGGAAGCAAACAAATCTCAAAGCCCTGTGCTCCTTCTGCCGAATCCCATTTTTCTAACTTTTCCAGTCACGACTCTTTTCTATGGCACTGACTTCTTCCAAAGGATGAAGGATGCTGGCCTGCACCTGTGGCCAGAAAAGAGACAGTGGGGGCTTCACACTGACAGAGGTTTCTGGTTATGGAAATCCAGTAGACCTTCCCTACTAAAGAGTTAAGTGTCCATGACCAGCTTTTTATTCCACAATATTTTTGTCTGTCCATGTAACACACCTGAGGAAAGTTTGAAACAGCAGCTCCCAGAGAATGAACTATCAGAGGAGGTATGCTCAATTTAGCTGCCTTTGAATGTGATGGGGTTTGTGGAGACAATAAATATAATTTGTTAAAGCCTAGAGTGCTTGATTAATGAAATGAGGCTTCTTTCTTCTATATCTCATTTACAATCTAATTTACAATGTTCCATTTTTTTGCTTAATATTTTATTAAGACAATATTTTATTATAAGGGATTTTTTTCAACTAATATGCACTTATAATAGATTTTCTGCATTCTTTAAGGTGATTTTTGGTCCTGGGGTAGCATAGCTCTGATATTACAATGAAAGTATGAAGGAATGTTCAGTTTTATATCAAATGTTTCATGGGTATAGCTATTTCAGAAATCAAGGTAACCTTGCATTTAAACTTAATGGAGCCATAAAAATGCATTAACTTTAAAGTTGGTTTTAAGCCACATCTGTATTTATAAGTAGGCAAATGTCTCAATAATAGCGATACTATCCTGAATTTATCATCTTTCCTCATGTCAGTATGAGGCATGGACTTATTCTAAGGATGGAAGTCTGAACAAGGCAAGCTCTACAAATTTAGGATTTTTTTTTTCCTTTTAAAATCAGAGATTAGGTCAAGATTAGGCTTTTCTTCAAAGTGTGCCCTGTGTAGGCCTATACAGTTTCCAGTAGTTATCTTGGATGCTGCCATGAAGAATAAGGACAATTCTAAATAGTTGGAGTTCTGGGTCTTCACAGCTATAGCTAGGGAGTTTTGCTTTTATTTCATTTTATTCTGACATATTGAAGTAAAAATGAGTTCATATCCCACCGCTGTTATTTACCAGCCATATAATCATCGGCAAATCACTTAAGAATTTCAAACATCAGTTTCCTCATCTGTAAAATGGTTAGTCACTCATTTATTCAACAAGCACTGAGCTTTTAGTATGTACAGATGCTGTTCTTAGTGCTGAAAAAGCAGCAGCAACTACAAATTCCCTGCCTTCCAGGATTCCTTCTCTAGCAAAAAGAAAAAAAATATATCAATTAATTAGTTAATTAATCAGATAGCATGTCAGAAAGGTGGTAAGTGCTATGGAGAAACAACAAGGATGGTGGATGAGTTTGCAATATACTATCTCATATGAAATATAGAATCTTGCAACAATGTAGTTCCATTTATCTACCTGTTCTTCATGCTATTGCTGTAGTATATAAAATATCTATATTCATTATAAACTTTATAATATTGTGTTATAATTTTATCTTTGAATAGCCATGTCTTTTAAATGGTCATATGTCTCTAAAATAAATTAAAAGAAAAATACAAGTACTTTATATTTATCTTATTTTTACCATTTCTAATGTTCTTTCTTCCTTCCTGTATATCCAAATTTTCATCTGTCATTTCTCATTTAAAACAACTTCCTTTAACATTTCTTATAGTACAAATCTGCTGGCAACAAATTTTATCAGTTTTCATTGCTCAGTTTTTATTTCTCTGTGTTCATTTTGCCTTCATTTTAATGGATAGTTTTGTTGAATATAAAAATCTGGGTTAGTAGCTTTTTATTTCCAGCAGTTTGAGGATGTTATCTTGTTCTCAACTGACTTGTATTATTATTTTTTATTAGAAATCAATTGTCATGTAATTTTCCTCTATTGTAACATATTGTTTTATTCTTGCTGCTTTCAAGATTTTCTCTTTTCTTTGGCTTTCAGAAGTTTTATGATTATGTGCCTAGGTGAAGTTTCTTTGTATTTTATGTTGAGTTTCACTAAGTTTATTAGATCTAAGAGCTTAATATTTTTTGTGCAAAATTTTGGAAATTTTCTGCCATATTTCTTTAAATGTTTTCTTTGGCACCATTTTTTGTTTCTTTTTGGGACTCTAATTATATATATATTAGGCTGCTTGATACAGTCTCATACATAGGTTGATTATTAAGCAATGTTAATTTTGCTTAAGTAATTTTTCTCTCTGTTTTTAAATTTGGCTAATTTCTATTAATCCATCATCATGTTCACTAATTCTTTTTCTGCCATCTGCAATATGCTTTCAAGCCCATCTTATAAAATGTTAATTGTAGTTATTGTATGTTTTATTTTTAAAATATCATTTTTGTTCTTTCTAATAATTTTAATTACTCTGTCAGATTTCTCAACTATCTATTCATGATGATTTAGCTTCCTTTAATTCCTGAAATATACATAATAGAGGTTTTGTAGTCTTGTCTGCTATTTTCAACATCCAAAAAAATCTCTGGGTCATTTTCTGTTGACTGACTTCTTTCCTTGAATTGGGTCTCATTTCTCTGTTTCTTCATCTGTCTAGTAATTTTTTTTATTGAATCCTGGACATTGTGGTAATGTATTATAGAGACTCTGGATTCCATTATGTTACAATGAAGAGTATTGACTCAAACTCCAAACTCTGTCTTTTCTTCAATGTAAAGAAGCTGAGATTCCCTCACAGTTCTTTTAGCTTCCATACGCTGTTTCTACTGGGGCTTTGGAATCTCCCTTGAACGTGTGCAATTCAATAATTACTCAACAGTTAGAAGGGTTTATATTCATATTTTAGGGGTTCAACCCTCTGCAGCTCCCTCCTTTCAGGTATTTCTCCCTTCTTTAATTTCAAGTTACTCTGCCGACCCAAAACTCTGTCCTCTGACATCTCAATTCAGCAGGTGTGGCTCTCTCTAGCCCTGCCTTGTGTGGAATAGGGGGTTCCCTCGGGCAAAAAGCCACAAAGATGCACACGTTACCATATGTAAGTCCTACCCTTCAAGGGTCAACTTCCCTGCAGTTTCTTTCTACACTTGGTTGCTCTCCAGTACTTTCAAATATGTTTTTAAAATATTTTGTCTAGATTTTTAAACTGCTATCTATTTGAAGGGTAATCCAACCAAGTTATTCTGCTATTATCAGAAGCAGGAATTCACTTTCAAATATGTTAGCCTTGACATATTTATTTAACATTCATGTAAAAACATTGAGTAGGCAGTTAAATATACAAGTATGAAGTTCAGGGTGGAGGTCTGGGCTGTAGCTATAAATCAGGTAGTCATCGGCATATAGATGCTATTTAAAGCCCTAAGACTGGAGGAGATCACCAAAGAAGTATAGACGAAGAAGAGAAATGATACAAGGACCGAGACTTGGGGATCTCCAAAGTTTAGAAGACTTGGAGAAGAATTGACAAATTAAACTGAGATGGAGCTGCAAATGAGGTAAAGAACAACCATGAGATTGTGGCATCCTGGACTCCAAGTGGAAAAAGTTTTGCTAGAAGAAAGATGTGATTAATTGTGTCAAATTCTGCTGATAGGGCAAGTAAAATGAGAACTAGAATTGATTGTTGGATTTAGCAATGTAGAGGTCATTGTTGACCTTGGCAAGAGCAGTTTTAGTAGTGCTGGGGGTAAAAGCCTCACTAGAGTGAGTCATAAAAGCAATTGCCTACTTTATACAATTATTGTGAGGCTTTATATGACAAATCACAAATTATCTAAATATATAAAGAGCTCATAAAATTAATGAGGAAATGGGAGGTTATTGTTTAATGGATACAAAGTTTCAATTTGGGATGATGAATAAGGTCTGGAGACAGATATTGCTGATGGTTGTACAACAGTGTGAATGTACTTAATGCCAGTGAACTGTACAGTTAAAAATGGCTAAAATGGTGAATGATATTTTACATATATTATGCCACAATACAAAAATAAGAAAATGGCAACTTATTATAAAAATGAGTGACATAAGAACACACAGAAAAGTAAATACAAATGGCTATTAAACATATAAAAGGAGTTCTACCTAATAATTAAACAACTGACTAATTAAAGAAATATAGATTAAAATTAACAAGTGATACCTTTCACCTATCAGATTGGCCATGTTGAAAAAGTTTGATACTATATTGTGTAGGTAAAGACAGGGAAGAACAGCACGTTTATTCATTATTGGTGGAATGCAAAATGGTACAATATTTTCAAAGAGCAATTTGGCAATATCTATCAAAAACAGGTATATACCATTTGATCTAGAAATGCAATATGTTGATGTACATATATAGTCATATGTATATAATTTATGTATAATAGTTTATATTTATACATATATGCAATGACATATTTACAAAGATGTACTTTGCTATATTGTTCTGAGTAGCCATAGACTAGATAGATCAATTATGGTGTAAACACGCAGTAGAATTCATGATTTCTGTGCAATTTTTAAAAATGAGGAGGTAAATCAACCTAATCAGCTAAGAAACAAAACAAAACGAGATACACAACAGTATGCACATAGTACTAATATACTGATTATGCAAAAAAGAGGAAATGTACACACATATATTCATAAATAGAAACACACACATAAACATGAATACACACAATTATAAAATATCTCTGCAAAGATTTGGGAGAAATTATTACAGTTTTGCCTCTAGGTAGGGGACATGGAAGACTGTGAGTCTGAGGTATGAGGGAGACTTACTGTTTACTATATGTCTTTCTATACTTAAAAAAAGTAGGGTTGTTTTTTTTTTTTGCCATGTACCTGTATTATTCTTTTATAAAATTAAAAAAACTTTTTACTGAAGTATAATATAGATAAGAAAAATGCACATATCACAAGTGTACAGTTAGATAAATTTTCACACACTGATGTCATTAGTGTGAACATTACTGTGAACTCTGAAGCCCTTTTTGCACTGCATCCAAGCATTACTGCCCAAAGGATCACCCTTGCCTGTTAATGGAGCATCTAGACATATTTCTTCAATTCCTAGAGTTAATTATTATCTATATTATTTTCCAAAACTGGACAAAAGACAAAATGTTTTTAATTCCCTATCTCTTCTTCATTTCCCATAAGATACTATCTGAGAATTCAATTTCAGATTGTTTCTGCTGTTTTACAACATCAAGAACAACTTACTTAGATTTACCACTGTACTGGCTTGCTGGCTCACCCCTGCTTCTGGTATCTCTTGTCTTTCTCTTGAAGTCTATAGTAACGTTTGATATTCTTTTCAGCTGCCCAGCATCTCATCTGCCTTCTTATGTTTTGGAAATTTTCTACCCTTTAATCTAAACTTCACCTACCATGAGAGAATTTGAAAGCAACAGAGATTTGCTGTCCCAGCTGCCTTGTGATCATGGGCCAGGTCTGCTGCTCAGATACACCCACCGTAAAGAAGCAAAGGTCTGTCCCAATGATGGGGGGGGGGGAGGTGGCAGCGGTGGCAGCTGCGTCTGGTCCCCAGAGAGAAGAAGGTGCTGTTGCAGTGGGGCTCAACATGGTCCTCAGGTATTTCCATGGCTATGTGTCCATAAATTGTGCCCACAGTCCATTTCACTGCTGTAGAGAATTTCCATCCTATGAATAACCTATAGTTTATTTTTCCATTTAGCTACCTAGGAACATTTGTTTCAGGTTTCTGTTTTTTTATTACAAAAAGAATGCTACTCCCAACAAACTTCAAACATATTTCCTGGTGCACACAGACGAGGGGTTCTTTCTTGGACACGAAATATTCATATCCCATTCCAGAAAATTAAATCACAATATATAGGAATGGAATTATAAAACGTATAGAAATTAGATTGTCCATATAAAGTAAATATCTTACCTCCTCCTCCTCCTCCTCATCATCATTATTAGAATTCTAGACTCACTGACTGAAATCTAGTTCCAACACCACCACTTCCCGTAGAGTAGGGAGGAAACATGTACCCCATATCCATTTCAGCAAAAATTCTCTTCTCTTCTCTATTGGAGGATCTGAGAGATTTCTGGTGTGATCCTCTGGACCTGTCTTTTGCAGTGACCTGTACTGGAGAGAACCTAATGGCCTCGTACACACTCGAGATTTAATGTGTCATTGAGAGTTGCCTTTGCTCATCACGAGGTGTGTAAACAGGGTATAAATAATGTTGTAGCACAAAAAGAGAAGTTTCTAGTAGTTGAATTTTAGGAGTCATCATTTGGAGAGTTGAAGAGAGGGTAGTTTTTTTTTCATCTTTGTCTCTCTCTTTTTCTCCCTCTCCCTCTCCCTCTCCTTCCCTTTCTCTCTCCTTCTCCCTCTCCTTCCCTTTCTTTCTCTCTCTCTCTCTCTCTCTCTCTCTCTCTCTCTCTCTCTCTCTTTCTTTCTTCTCATAAATGATGCCATCAGGCAGCTGCCTTCCACAGACCAGGCCTGCATTCCCTGAGAGCATTCTGGAAAAATCTCATGCTTCGGGCTCATTTGCATTTCTGATGGAAGAGAGGCAAGCCTTCCATGAGCTGAATCCTAGTACAAGTTGGGCTTGGGAAAGTGCTTCAGGCAATAGTATTTTTTCAATTCTGTATTGGGAAAAACCTAAAATGTACTTAGCCAAAAACTCGGCGCCCTGAGGCACTCAAAGCAAAATGTAATCCATATGTTTCTGATTCGTTTCATTCACCTCAAAGTCTCTTCAGAGCGGGGTTTCACCGCAAAGAAGTCTTCAAACTGTTCGAATTTTCTCTTTCACCACTATAAAAAGGACTCATCTACTGAACCCATTTCCCAAAAGATAGGAACATTCAGGCTTTGCATTCAGAACTCCTATTTCGAGGGTCCTGCATGCAACTGAATATATCCTGCATCCTTAAAAACCTGTCCTTTAAAAAAAAAATAGAAGCACCACAGAATCCTAATAAAACATTGTAAAAGGGGGAGGAAAGATTATACCAAGGAATGGTTTTATTTTAAAGATCCAGAGGTTCTCAGAGTTAGAAGGGAGCTGAAATTCCATGATTTAATTTGGTTTATAAATTCCTACTCATTTAATATGGCGTTGATTGTACTTAACATGTTTCTCCAATATGCAAAGAATTTTTCTTTTTCCATTTCGTCTTTCTTTCCTTCCCTCCTTCCCTCCCCCACACTCCCTCTTTTCCTTCATCCTTCCCTCCCTCCCTTCTTCCTTCCTTTCACACAAAAATTTGGTAATTATACATTCCAGGCAGAAAATATTTTGATACATTAATACATGTTAAGAGAATCTGATCTCCTATTTGTTCCCTTAACTGGAAAATGTAGTCTTTGTACACACACAGAGTGAAGTATAAGGAGGTATGTAGAACAGAGCAGATCCCCAAAATATTTTAGCTGTCCAGGGAAGTGAACAGAAATAGCATAGAGAATAAACAGGAAGGCCTGAGATGGGACTTGAATTTAAGCAGGAATCTGGCAAAATATATTTAGAGGATTCAAACCCTGTGAGTGAGACTGCCGAGTGCTAATCCCAGAGCAGAAACCGCTTGCTTTCCGGCCCATTTTATAGAATCTGCTATTCATATTACATTTTATAGAACTCTTTACATTTGCCATTGCATGTAATAAGGGATAGCCAGGAGAGAGTGTTTCGACTGTCTACTCTTACGCCTGCATGCGCCGTCAGTTAGAACATTGTGATTAAACTGACTCGTCATTTCGCACCGTGAGACAATTTCATCAAATAACTAGTTAATTCTGTCAGAGTGCTTGAGTATTTTTTTAAAACTGAATTGAATTTCAACTGAATTCAGGCCTGTCAAGTTAATCGAACTAGTTATAGCTTAAGTAAAATAATTATTCTAGTGAATCTTTTTGAATTGACAAATTTTATATTACTGGCCTAGATCTTCAAGTTGCTCAGGTCTAATAGTTCTCCATTCTATCTAGAGCCATTATGACAGATGGTAAATGAAATGCAATTTTCCCCAGTAGCTTATATGTGTGTGTGTGTGTATATATATATAAAGGCTAAAAATAGCTTTTACTTCACCTGCAAAACTTCGCTACCCGCATTTTTTTTCTTATGAAGAGGAAACTAGTCAATAAAGAACGGGACAAAAAAGCTGTGGAGAGGAGAAAGTCAAAGAGAAACCCTGGTGATTATCTTTTAAATCGAAGCCGAAACTCTGTTCTGGAGAAATCCACTTCCAATGTGTCGGTAGTTTACAGGGAAGCAACCTTGAAAGCAAAGTGTCTTCTTATCCAAGTTCCATGTTCTAACCCAAAAGAGTGTTCGGTGCTTATGTAATGTTTCCAGTGTTCCTTACCGGAATAGTGTTTAGAGACATCCTGTTTTATGCATAACGTTCTCTTGTCTTATTATATAAAATATGCATATTTAGTTTTAAACTAGTTGACTATTCCAGATAAGTGGAGTTATAAAAAAAAATGCTTTGCAGTATTCCTGGAAAATTACTACATTTACAAAAACATGTTTGTGAGTTGCTAGATGTTAATTTAATGGGATGGCATTCTTTTTCCCCCTGTGTAGCCAAATACAGGGTCTGATAAAATTTAACACCAGTTTCCTCATGTAGTATGCAAACCCCTGTCATTCCTACTCCCATCCCAATACATCGAGTTTACAGAAAAATGTGTAGATGTGCCTCTTTGAGCAGTTCAAGGCCCTGGTGTTCCTTTTTAGCACTGTCTCCTGCTACAAGATGCTGCCCAGCCACCCTGCTGGATCCTCTGGTCTGGACATGGGTGCAACAGCCTCCGCATTTCTCTCCCTGACCCACTGCTGTTAGCTCTCCCCTGCCCCACCCAGCCTCTGCTGCCTCCTTAACTCACAGGACTCTTACTCACCTTTAAGATCTTCACAGTTCCCCTTCACCAGGATGGAAGCCTTTCCTTGTCCTTAAAGTTCACAGACTTCTCTATTCCCTGAACTCTTTTACCACTTCCTGCTTGTGCCCCTCATCGGGTAATGATACGCTATCCATTACTGCTAGACATCATCATAATCATCATCATGTATTATTAATAATACTTCACATTTGAATGGTGACATACGATTGTACAAACCATTTAAAATGAGAATTGTACTCATTCTCACAATCGCTTTTTGAAAAAGTAATGACAAAATTATCTCCACTTCACAGAGGAGGAAACAAAAAAATCTTGTGATTTGCCTAATTTTGTATAGCAAGTATCAGAGAGAGGAATTGAAACCTGATTTTTTTTTTTGGTGGAGGGTGGAGTGAGTGGGGAAGGAGGATTAAGAGAAATCAAAATTTATTTTAACTTGAAGGTAAATTGAAAATCATTAAATGATGATGATGATGATGATGATGAAGATAAATACTGGAGTTTGCCACCATGTATTTATCCAAAACATATGACATGGATTCTTTCTTCAATGAACTTCAGTCTAGTTGGAGGGAAAGGGTGAAAACTTATGAGATCATGTCCAGTGATTTTTAAATGCATGTTCCTAGTTGAAATCTACTATCCAAATCTACTATGATTCACCAAGCATGTACTCTCTATTACCAAAGCATTTACCCATATAGTACCATTTAATCCTTATAAAGTTTCTAAAAAGTGGATATTATTACCCCCCTTTAGAGATGAGGAAATTGAAGTTCACAAATTTTAAGTAATTTGCCTAAAATCATTCAACAGATAGTGGTAGCCCAGATTATCTCTAACCTTAGATAGTTTGATTCCAAAACACACGCTCCTTCTATTACATTGTGCTTCCTCTCTAAAAGTCCTATGATTAATTGTACAAGATAGCTACTCAGAGCCAGGACAGATACTCCTAAAATGAAAAGGAGGTCCATAATCTATCTCAGTTAAAGAGTCATTGATTGTATTTTTGTTTAGTCATGTCTTACTCATTATTTTAAATTGGAATATATATCTGTTTGCTTTATACTACCTATGCTCTAAAAAGGATGGATATGAGACGTATGCTTCCAGCCACAATGGTGTATAAAGTAGACTGTGATAAGTTACGCATTTTGTAAATTCTAAAGAAAACACTAAAATAAAAAAATAGAACAAAAAGCTATAGCTAATCAGCTAATAATGGAAACAAAATAGAATTGTTAAACAACTCAATTAGTCCAAAAGAAGGTAGGAAAAGAAGAAAGAAACAAGGAACAAATAGGATAAATAGAATACAAATAATAAGATGATAGATTTAAATCTAAACATATTAATAGTTTTATTAAATGTGAATGCTCTAAATACGCCAACTGAAAGACAAAGATTGCCAGACTGGATAAAAGAGCAATTATATGTGATCTAAAGAAATCTACTTTACAAAAAATAAATTAAAAAAATAAAGAAATCTACTTAAATATAAAAATACAGTTTAAAAGTAAAAATTTAAAAAATGATATGAGGGGATTCACTATTTTTTCTTTATTTTTACAGCTTTATTTTCCATTCTCTGAGCATGCTCTGTTTTTCAGTCATGTAGTTTCTTGAGAGTATTAAAGGACTCAAAATACTATCCAGACCCTCTGTCTAGTTATTCACTAATCTACCATTTAACAAAACTCACAAGTGAAAGACTTGCCAGCTATCCAGTGTTGAACCATGTGAACAGGTATTGATTTTTCTTCTAGGGAAACAAGGAAAGAAATATTTATATAGGTGTGATTTATTTTTAAATTTAAACAAATTGTTTTTGCATAATAAAAATGATACATGTTCACGGTAGAAAAACTTGGATGTCTTTATAAGCACAAAGAAGAACTTAAAATTATCCAATATCATGCTCTCCATAAAGAATTACTTATCGTATTTCAGACATTTCTTTCTCACCAAAATTGAGCATATACATTTTACAAAAATGAGATCAGATTTATTTTTTTCACTTTAGAATATGTCGTGGATATCTTTTCATGTCAATACGTCTTCCACAAGATCTAATAACCATTATTCTATCATGTGATATACTGTAATTTATCATCTTAGCAATTATAGCCAAAGAGTGTTGAATATTTACTATGTGCCAAGCACGTGCTAAGAGCTTATTAATAGATTGTTTATTTGGTCACTCTTTATCACTGAGTATCTATATGCATAACATTAATTGCCATGACAATATTATTTTTATTGCCAATAGGCCAAGTTCTTATATTTCATAGTAAATGTTACTATGCTCGGAGGGGTTAGGCAACTTGGGCAAGTTCATGAATAGGTCATAGAGCAAGGATTCAAGTCCAGGCCAGCCTATTCCAAATCCCACACCCTCACCCACTACACTGAGCAGTGCCTGACACAACCTTCATGTTTCTATAGCATTTGACAATATCCTAAATTGCGGTCAGACCAAAGTCTCAGGAGATCCTCTGCACACTCCTCTAAATGTCCCTTTTACAATTTTCTCCCCTCGCATCCATTGGTGTTGGCTTGGCATTATGCTACTCCTCCTATCTCTAAAATGAGGTGTCTTTCTACTTCTGTTTCACATGCCCACCCAATACAATGTTCCACCTGTTGAATATATCCATGACAATATGTCTCTCAATTGCTATAAAAAATTAATTGAATTTTACACCTTGACCAAAATTTGGTGAATGTTTTGAGCATTTCAGCATTGTACTGTAGTACCTGCTAATCTCCTACTTCGTGTTACTAATTTGTGTTCAAGTTTTTGCTATTTTGAGCATTGCTGTGATGAACATCTTTATGGGTATATAAGTAAATTGTGTCATGATCATGCCATGGTTTGCCTGATGTCCAGATGCTCTCACTTATTCTCAAGACCTGAACTCTGCACTAAAATACTTACTTGGTGCTGAGTATGAAAATAGGTCTAATTCAGTGGCGTGCTGGAGCAAGCTTCTGTTAACTTGGAAGAATTGACTGTGTGCATCTCTTTACAACTTAGCACTCTATTGCATCACATTGAAATCAGCCACAGAAGAAGTATTTACACTCCAGAAATCAGCAAACACTATAAATCAGGGACACTTTTTCCTGTGGAGGGCCCGTTGTTAAACATTTACCAGTGCATCCCTGGCCTCATTGATAAGTTAATACAGGTATCTTGTATGCAGCACTACACAGTGACTCAGTTGGCATAATTCCTAGTCAATATAATGTTGTCTACCAGCCAAGAAGTCTGCAACACAGACATGATGAATATATAGTGTGGTCCAAGGTCACCCAGCCGGTACATGGTGGAGTCAGAATTCTAACTCCAGGTGTTCTCTGTCCCCAAGGCCCTTGTTCCTCTGCTCCATCTTGCTATTTCAGGAAAGGACAGGCTCTGGAGACAGACTGCCTGGCTTTATCACTTAACTATGTGACTGTGGGCAGGTTATTAACCTTTCTGTCCCTAACTTTTCTCATCTGCTAAACAGGAACAAGAATAGTACCTATTTTGCTGTGATACTGTGAGGGTTAAATGAAGTAATGAATCTAAGGAACTTAACACAGTGGTGGGCACATAATAAGTACTCAATAAATATGAATTATTATTCACATTTTCAAAGCTCAGGTGTGATAAATTGACATCCTTTGCTAGAACTTATCTTTTATCCCACATTGTTCTTTTAAGGTGAGGAATTTTGACCATTTTGTTTTTCAAAAGCTTTAAAATTTGATTGAGCACAGAAATTCCTTTTTTAAAAAAAACAAAGCTAATACATATTTTAGCTATAGTTCCATTATGAAACCACTATTTACCCGTTCATTTAGTTGATCAAGTACCCTTAAAAATCACTAACTGAATTCATAGGAGCCTTCAGATATCTGGAGAAGTGATATCCTTTAGAAGAATTACTGCACCATGATTTGAATACCTTAATTTTGGCTAATCATTACAAGTCTGGTTCTTGCTACCTTGGACAAACACAGTCCCCTTAGAGTTCTCTTCATGAGGAAACCTGTGCTTAGAACATAATGTCATTATTATCCGAAGAACATCTATGATAAGTAGAAATATTAACTTCCAGCAGAGAATCTACTTCTACCAAATTTATTTAAAGTGAATTTAATATTCTCTTTCAATTCCTGTCAATTGACGGTGAGGAAGAAGTTTTGGGGACATGATTACCTATAAAACAAAGACAGGAACAGATTGAATAGAACAGTGACTGGCCTGTAGTAACCCTGAATGAATACATATTTATTGAATGTATAATGAATCCATCTGAAGCAAGCATTGGGACACACACACACAAACACACCTATATACAACTAATATTTAATAATATATATGATAGGCACACATGTACACACACAGACATAACTGATAAAAACCATAAAATCAAATCTAAAATACAAGTTAGGAGGTAGATGATCCCTGTATTTCTTATATTTTATAGGAACAGTTTTTGACGGATAGATTTTTATAAAATGCCTGGTATTTTTCTTGAAGTTATCTGGCAGCCCTGACATTAAATGGAGAGTAAAGGGGACTGTGGCCCAAGGTGACCCTTCTTGCCCATTCTTTGCAGTCCAGCCTGAACTTACAGAGCCGGTCTTCTTAGCCGTGAATGTTCTTTTCAGCAGATACCCCAGACTGTTACGAGAAAGTCTGAAAGCAAATCCAACATTTGACATTTCTTCATTATTTTTGTCTGTCTCCTAGAATTTGGATTTTGATGGCATTTCCTTTAATACTTCGGTGAGACTTTAAGACAGTTCCCAGTTTTCTGTGGACTTTTGACAACCAAAGCCAACTTCTCCCAGTACAAACACAACTTGCCCCTCAGCTCTGCCCCAGATAGGAAATGTCAGCCACCCAGGGGGCCCAGCTAGACTGTTGATGGCCACGGCCCAACCAGAAAGAGGCTTCCTCTCTCCCAAAGTCACCCCAGAGAATGTGTGCAGCCTGTTTTCTATAGGGATCAAACAATGACAAGTGAACAGTATGAGGTTGTGAGTTGAAGTCTGCTAGGTACGACAAACACCTGGCCTGACTCAGCCCAGCCTGCTAGCGACCTCCAAAGGCTGGAAGACACCTGCTCTTAGATGGACCAATGACAGAGGGAAGCTGGAGGGGCCCTCCCACTAGTTCAATCTAGGCACTATTTTATGCATTAAGAAATGCAGGTTCTTGTCCGGCCTCTATCATCACTGGTCAAATGAAGTAGCTGTTTATTTCACCTGTCTGGTCCTCAGTGCCCTCAGCTATCCAAAAAGATGATGAACCACATGATCTAGAAGACTTTCCACACCTGCCACTTTAGGATTTAAAAATTCTCACATGTTTACTGCATGCTGGGGAATTCTTCATATGCATTACCTCATTTTGTTTTCACAATAGCCTGTCTCCTGATATTATCCCCATTTTACAGATGAGAAAACTGAAGCTCGGAGGGGTTAGGCAACTTGGTCAAATTCATGAATAGGTCATAGAGCAAGGATTCAAGTCCAGGCCAGCCTATTCCAAATCCCACACCCTCACCCACTACACTGAGCAGTGCCTGACACAACCTTCATGTTTCTATAGCATTTGACAATATCCTAAACTGCAGTCAGACTAAAGTCTCAGGAGATCCTCTGCACACTCCTCTAAATGTCCCTTTTACAATTTTATACCCTCATATCCATTGGCGTTAAGAACCCAGTTTATTGGCAAATGTCCGTACGACAGAAAGAAGTTGCAGGATCTTATCTAGTCCCTTCATTTGTGCAAGCAAGGCCCTGCGGAGTCCAGGCATCTGTGACTCAGCCGTCAGCTCTGGAATTTCTTTCAAAATGTAGTGATCTCAGATAGGAATGGGCAATGGCTTTACAGAAAATGGAAAGCTCTGAACCTTTCCCCAAATCTCAGACCCAAATGAAACCCGACTGCTTACACTGAGGCTGGGTAATAACTCTGTTCTTCTGGCTCCTGCAAAGCCAAAGATGACTCTCCTGCCATCCCTCCAGGTTTAATGAATGACAAATTAACATGAGCCAAACATGTACCTCGTAAGGAGGGGCTGCCAGAGACTGATTTCGGATCTAATAGCCTTGGGGTTTTCTCTGACATGGATAAGCCTGAGACAGTTCATTTAGAGGAAAAGCAGTTAAGGGGAATCTGATAAAAATCTTCCATTACTGCTAAGGCAGAGGTTTTAGGAGGCAGAGTGGTGAAGAAGGAGAATATGTTCTTTGGTTTCTGTGGGACCTTGGCATGACTCCCAATTCTTCCACTTAACTGTGTGACCTCAGACAAGTTAGTTAGCCTCTCTGAGCCTTAATTTCTTCATGGGTAAAACTGGGATATTATTTGCCACATAGGTTTGTTGTGAGTATTAAGTGAATTAATTATGTGGTGTATCTGGTAGCACATGGTAAGAACTTAACATATTGTTGCTCCCAAATTCCACAAAATTGTGGAAATTTAGAGTTGAAAGACACATGATATGGAGTCCAGAGAGCTGATATTACAGATCAGAAAAGTGAAGCCCAGGGAACTAAAATCTAAAATCATATAATTAATTAATAGCATTCTAGTACATTCTGTCTGTAGCTACCTTGACATTTTGCAAATCCTGCATTTAAATATATACCAACACAATTTGTGGAGTATTCTCTATATACTCAACACTATGTTAAGAAGTGTGAAAAAGTTTTAAAAAAGTGAGAAGAGTCTCAGGCATCATCAACAACAGCCATTAGGACCTGGCTGTGAGCAGTGTTCTGAGCCCAGTTCTGGGGATGACAAATTAAGTGTATACATGGTACATGCCATCAAGGGAAGTTACCATTTAGTTGAGAAAACATTAAGTCACATGGAACAAAGAGAACCGTGCAGAGTGGTGTGTATAAATGCAAACAGTATGGTTTAGATGTGGAAATAGGAGGAAAAAAAATAAGTAAGCACTGGAGGACTCAGAAAAGGCTTTCTGGGGTTGCTTAGCCTTGAAGGGTTCTACTGCTAAAAAGCACACAGACCATCTTGATTTAATGATTTTCCACCTTTGAGATGGTGTGAAAGTGATACACATTCAGTATACTGCTCGACTTACCATGTGTTATGTCTGGATAAACCTATTGTAAGTTGAAAATATCAAAAGTCGAAAACGCACTTTAGACTTATTTTCATCTTACGTGATCCCATCATGGTTGAGCATCTGTACTTCAGGTGTCCGCGCTCGCTGTGCTTCTAGAAAGATGACCACTGAGCCCCTTCTTCATTCACCTTCACCTAACCCGCCAACCACTGCCCACTGAACCTGACAACCTGCCCAAGAGACCAGTCTCAAGACAAGGCTGCATTAGCATAGATTTTTCACCTTTCCCTAAGAGATAATCAGAAAGAAGCCACCATACTGTATGTCCCTGGGAATCTTCAGCTCTGCAGAAGTCTATGCCTCCCAGCTTAGAACTCTTAGACTCCTTCTTCAATTGGACCCTTTGGACTCCTGTTCCAGGCAGCTCTATGCATCTTCTGATCTGTGGAACTCAGGATCTGGCATAAGCAAAATCTCCTCTATGTATCTCTGAATGTTCCATTTACTTCCTCGCTGAGGCCTGGTTTTCCCTTCCCGGCATAGCTTCCATGTCAGCTTCCTCTACTAGAAGTTATTTTTCCTCCTACACTGCATACCCTGCAGGGTCTGGAAGTGGGGTGGGAATCCTCCTTGTTCATCATTTCTCCTTCCAGGCACAACACCATCAAAGTGCTCTTTTAAAGTACATGCTATTAAGTTATGCTACTTATTATGCCTTTTAATTACAATGATTTTTTATCTTACAGACCCTCTTTCATTAAAGATTTGAGACCCAAATTTATTATGTTTCTCTTAACCATTACTTCTGTAACCATTCTTAGATACTGGTTACCTTGATATCTATTGTATGTTCCTCCTTCTAATCTCACCAACCTATCTCCATGGTCAAATACTACACCTTACAATTACTAATAACTGTGCCACCTTGAAAATATCATTTTCAAACATTAAAACCCTTATATCACCCCTTTTGGTCTTTGTAGTTCAATTCCTCTGATTTTAATCACTCTTTACCTCTAATCTGTTAATCCAACCACGTTTCCATTGCCTATTATTTCTCTCATGTCCTCGCATCTTTCCTAACCTAATTTAGGTGCCATGACTCGTCACTACTTCCTTGCACATACCTTATCTACCCTCCACCCTTCTCTCTCTTTACTTGATCACCTGGAAAATCCTCATCTCTGGTTAAATTCAACTTCCCAGTCCACATTCGCATCTCAGAAACTGAACACAGCTGGAGAAAAATATGGGCTGATTGGTTGCACTTTAAATACAGGGCCACAAATCTTACACATTTCCTTAGTTAATCCACTCTTTCTCTTGCCTAAACAATTATTTTATACCTTTTCTAGTTTTCTTACATCTCTAACACCCCACTCTATTCCTAGGCTCAGCTGATGACTTTGCCTCTTATATCAGTGAGAAAGGTATTCAATCAAGGAAAACTTATTCTATTTTCCCATGCATTTAAGTCCAGACACTCCACTCAGCTTCAGATCCCATGCCTACTTGTCAGCTCGAGGGTGTTGCTTCTGCAATTGTTCATTTACTTTCCAAAAAATTAGATTTTCCCCTATATCCTGATTTATTCTCACAGGCAAAGAATTGTGGTTCTATATTTGCAATCTTAAATGAAACAAAACCTCTTGAGTCTAAACCCCCTTTATTTACAGCTTTTATTTGTAGCAAAACTCTGAAACAGTGATCTATAATCTCCATCTCCTCTCCTTCATCTTTCATTCTTTCTTGAATCTTCCCCCATCAGGCGTCTGTCCCTGCCACCCACTGAACTCCTCTTGCCCTGATGTTGTTCAGATCTAATGCTTGATTCTCAGTGCTCTCACAATTTTCCTGAAGTATTCTTAAGAATTTTCCTTGCTGAAACATTCCAGGATATCCACTCTTCTGCTTTTCTTCCCGTGTCACTAGCCACTCATCCCACTTATTTAGCTAAATTCCCCTTCTCTTCCTGACTTCTAAATATTAGGGGGTCACAGGGCTCATGCCTCAGGCCATTTCTCTTTCTAGACCCTGTCCTTGGTTGCTCTTTTTAAGTCATCTAGTTTTTCAGTATCATCATTTAAATGTACATGTGTCTCCCAATTTCATTCAGGCCTCACCCTTATCAAAGTTTCAGGCTTGTATATGCAACCTCCTAACATTTTCAACTGATTGTCTAATAGCCATTACAAACTTAATGTATGAAAATGAATCTCTTGATCCCTTCTCCCAAACTCTAACCTCCTCTTCCTCCCTGAGTCTTCTCCAGTTCAGTCGATGACACCACTGCTGACCCAGCCACTCAGGACAACAGTCTTGGAAAACATCCTTGACACCTGTGTGCTCGTGCTTTACACCTGCCTCCCAACACTCGAATCCAGCCCATCTGTATGTCTTGTAGGTTCTATTTTCAAAAATATTTCCTAAGATTATATTCTATTTCTAGTAACACAGCATCTAGATTTTCAGACTAACTTTACCCTTACAAACAGTAAAAACACTGATAAAAATATTTAACTCTTATTAAAAGCATTGAAACTATGCTCAAAATTTAGGTGAAAGTGGGAATTCAGATATATAATCATAGCACCGAGGAACTTGTGCCCTGGGAGTATTTAATAACACTGGAGAACTTGAGTTTCATTTTTTGCAGCCTGTGCCTCTTTCTATGTGAAGAAAGTGATAGCAGAGCCTCCCTTCATAAAGCTAAGACCATCAAAAGTTACATTTCTAATGAAAGGGATAGCCAAAAGTAAACCCACTCCCCTTTCAAACCTCAACCAATTGCTAGAAAAGTTGCAATGATGCTGAGCAGAAAAAGATTTAAAAAGCTCCTGAGAAGCTGTCACCATGAACCATCCCTAAAATTTATTTGCAGCCCAACTTCACGTTAGGTAAATGGTTTAAAATTGTTAAGCTGTGAGTTTAGCTGACAGGTTGCTTGGCAGTAGTTATATGAGGCACCTGGCAGAGAAAAATGAAAATTCTCTATGGATAAACTGATCTTTGTCCCAAGACTCAAAGGAGTCCTACAAGTAACTTCCTTGAAAAATGATCATACCACAGTAAAAAAAAAAAAAAAAAAATCACAAGGAAACAAAGCACCATGAACAATAATTGGAAACAAACAGCAGAAACAGATCCAAAGAGACTACCTATTAGAATTGTCACCCATAGAATATGCTATGTTCATTGTGATATCTCTTTATATACATATACCTTGAACAGGAAACTCTAAAGAATGGCCAAAGCAGATTTTCAATAGAGCAAAAATTAAGCCTTTAGAAATAAAAATTATAATAATTAAAAATAAATATTATACAAAATAGGTAAACATCAGATTAGAAACTTCTGCAGAAATAATTAGTAAGCTAAATTATATTTTCAAAGGAATAGTTCAAAATGTAGCACAGAGAGACAAGGAGAAAGTATGAAATAAGCTTAAGAAAAGCAAAAAGTAGGATGAAAATGTCTAACATCCAACTAAATGAAAGCCAGAAATAAAGGAGAGAGGGTATTAGGAAGGAACATTGTTAGATGGAAGAGAAGTGGAGGAACTTTCAAAACTGATAAAAACCTCCAATCTACAGTTCCAAGATGCCTAATCAATCTCAAGCAGAATAAATTTTTAAAAATCCACATCTTGACACATAAACATGAAATGCAAAAGACCAACATAAAGAAAAGATTTTAACAGCATCTCGGGGAAAAAAGATGACCTTTAAGTGGTAAGAGTGACACTAACAGCTGATTTTTCAACAACAGCAATGGAGCAACAGCAGTGTGTTAAGAAAAAAAATAACTTCAATCTATAATTTCATACCCAGTGAAACTATCTCTCAAAAATTAAGACAAAATGAAGACATTTTAGACATTCAAAAACTGAAAATTTTCACCACCATCAGACCAACACTTAAGGAAATCCTACAGGATGTACTTTATGTATGAGGAAAATGATCCCAGATGTAAGTCCTGCACTGCTAGAAGACATGAAGGCAAAGTAAATAGTGAATGTGTAAGTAACTCTAAACACACTTATGTAGCAGAGACTGCTGTGTGTGTGTTCACATCTGTTTACTTTTCATTCTAGTTAGGCAGGGAGACTACATTTCTTAGGATGCCTTGGAATTAGGTGTAGGCATGTGACTGCATTTTGGCCATTACTGTTTGAGCAAAAGTAATATGAGTTACTTCTGCAGTACAGTGGTAAGGAATTGGGTGCACCTTCTCCCATGGACACTTTTCCCATTTGCTGGCTAATGAAGAGTATTCCAAGAACTAAAAAGAGCTGGAGCTGCGGGATGGAAGAAGCCCGAATGGAAGGTTACCCAACCAGAAATATCCCCCATTGGACTGAAGCATGCATAAGAAATAAACTTCTAGAGTACAACCACCAACATTCCAGGATTTACTTGTTATAATCCCTAGCAATACTGACTAATACATTGACTGAAGGGTTAAAATAAGAGACTGAATTAGAACACACCATAGCAATAGCATATCATTTGGGAAGTAGATATGGGTAGATATATGGAGCTTAACTATTCTGTTTCTTTCCTTGTCCTCAGTGTAGAAAAAGTCTTAAATTTTACCCTTCAATACATTACATATACATATTGTAATCTCCCAGGTGACCACTAAAGAATAGAAGCATAATACATAAATCCCAAAATAGTATGGGGAAAAACTTCAATTAGATGAAAACAATAGGATAGAAGTTCATATGGGAGGGTCAAATAAAAAGCACAAAATAAGATGGTAAAAGATAAACAAATATACTGGCAATTGCATTAAATTTAAATAGACTAAATGTTCCAAATAAAAGATAAAAAATTGGAATATATTTTTAAAAGCTAATTAACTGCTATTTACAAGATATAGCTCCCCAGGAGATTGGTTCCATGACCTCCAATGGATACCAAAATTCATGGATGCTCTAGTCTCACATAACATGATATAGTATTTACATATAACCTATGCACATCCCCCTGTATATTTTAAATCATCTCTTAATTTATCATAATACCTAATACATTGTACATGCTATGTAAATAGTCGTTATGCTATATTGTTTTTTATTTGTATTTTTTTGTGTTTTTTTCTTTTTTTAATATTTTCCATCCATGGTTGGTTGAATCCACAGATGTGGAAACTGTGGCTATAAAGGGCTGACTGTATTGGACTTATCATTATATAAGAGACATGCTCTTCTTGTGATAGCAGAAGCAACATAAGAGTGAGTAGAAGCACAGATTATGTTTTAAGGCCCAGTCATTTCAATTGATGTTCTTTTGGTCACAGCAGTCATATAGCCAAGCTCAATTATCAGTGAGGTGGGGAAATACATGCCACCTCAAGTAGGAGGAATTGCAATGCCACATGACAAAAGACATAGACATGGGGAAAGGTGAAAAGTTAGGAACAATAATGCAATTTATTACATTAAAAATAAGAGAGAACTTCCTTTAACTGGTAAAGGATATCTATCTAAAGGAAGCAAAATATACAGCAAATAACATACATAGCTCTGACACTTGAACAGTCTCACTTTGAGATAGGAAGAACATAAAGATGTTTCCATTACCACCTTTATTTGATATTTTTATTGGACATCAGAGATCTTAGCTAACACTGCAAGGGAATAAAAAGAAAGAAAAGCTTAGTGATTAAAGAAGAAATAAAATTGTCTTTTTTGTAGATTATACCATTGTATATTTTAAAAATCCAAAAGAAGCTGAAAATTATTTGAATTAATAAGAGAATATAGTAAATTTGTTAAATAAAATATCAATACACAGAAATCATATACTACCAATCTATATACTAACAGCAAATAAATTTTTTAAAGATACAATTAATGCCTCAACAGTATAGAGTACAGCTAACCCTTGAGCAACACGACAGGAGTGCCAGCCACTCGCACAGTTGAAAATCTACATATAATTTTGGCTTCCCAAAACTTAACTACTAATAGCCTACTGTTCACTGGAAGCCTTACCAATAACATAAACAGTGAATTAACACATATTTTTTATGTTTATATGTGTTATATACTATATTCTTACAATAAAGTAAGCTAGAAGAAAGAAAATGTCATTAAGAAAATCGTAAGGAAGAGAAAATATATTTACTTTTCACTAAGTGGAATCTGATCATCAAAAAGGTCTTCGTCATTGACATCTTCATGTTGAGTAGGTTGAGGAAACGGAGGAAGAGGAGGGGTTGGTCTTGCTGTCTCAGGGGTGGCGGAGGCGGAAGAAAATCCTCCTATAAGTGGATCCATACAGTTCAAATCCTGCTCTTCAAGGGTCAACTGTAGTTAGGGAATGTATATACTGAAAGATGTTCAAGACCTTTCAGAGAAAATTAGAAACTTTGTTGAACAACATTAAAGAAGACCTAAGTAGAGAAATACATGGTCTTCATGGATTAGAACACTTAACGTAGCAAAGATACCAATTCTCTCCCAAATTGATCTGTATATTCAGTGCGTCTCTATTGAAATGCAGACAAGATTTTGGGTCAAATTTGAAAGTGGACACCAAAGTGTATAAGGCTGCGAACTCCCTGTTCTAGTCGTATGGACAGAAAGGACCATGCAGAATCAGAGGAGTAGTTGATTTTCGTAACTGATGTTCAGACGGAGGGGAAGGTGAAGGGTGCCTTTGAATAGCTCTATAAATCCATATGAGAAGGGGGCAATAGGCTCTTAATGGTTGAGGCAAAAAAAGGGGGCAGGAGGTTGAGAATAAATTTCCAGAGACTTCTGACAGCAGGCTGGACTAAAAGACATGAGTCATCTCAGTTGGAGTCTGAAGCAAGATTTAAGTTAAGAAAGAGGCAATTTATGCAAGTCTAAGGTTATAGTCAGGGCTAGGATGTATGCAAGAGGTCAAGGTATTTGATTTTTTTAAAAGTTATCTTTTGTAAAATGTACTTCAGTGAACCCGGAACGACGTAAAGTAGCATTACATATCTTCGCATTTATGTTTGGCTGCTTTAATTATGAATTGTTCTCCTGTAAGGGAAAACACAGATGTTTGTATTGCCCTCTAGTCATTGGTGCTCAACCTTGGCTACCATTAGAAACAAGTAGGAGGCCTCAAAAACTCCTCATGCCAGGGCCTCGCCAGACCAAGCCAATGAGAACCCCTGGGAGTGGGACCAGGGCATCAGTATGTTTTAAAGTTCCCCGCATGACTCTAAGGTAAAGTCAATGTTGAGAACATCCGCTCTAAGTAAAACCACGCTTTCAGTGTCAGTGGCTTATTAAAGATACCAATTTTTAAAGCCCTCTCTAGGCCAATGAAACCAACCTCTCTGGGGTTGGAGCGTAGACATTGCTATCTTTTCAAAGCTCTCTGGGTAATTCTAATGTGCTGCCAGGGTCTAGAACCACTGGTTTTAGCCCTTCTACTTGACCACCATACTCAGCATTGCCAATACCTACTGGTGATTTTCCATAATAGTAGGTTTAATTCTTAGACATTAAAATAGCTCTTTGACGGAGCTTACCTAAAAATGATACAAGCCATATATGATAAACCCACAGCCAAT
>VBSM01002959.1:4226876-4237299 GCA_008086735.1 Cheirogaleus medius
TACCACCCAACTCTGTGTAAAAGACTCTAACACCATTAAGAAGGATTTATTAAGATACAGTGCATGTGTATATCTTTTCTCAAACCCTCAAATACAGCCCAGTCATATGAACCATATAGCACCTCTCCCATTCTCACAGCTTGGGAAAGGGGGAGAGGGCATGGGGTGATAATAGAAGGCAACATCACACCAAATATTATAATAGTCTTGCCAGCCCTGTCGTACCTGAGAAGTGTAGTTCACACTCACAAGAGCAGTGCAGCAAGTTACACTCCTCTGGCACCTCCTTGGCAGGCATGTAACTCCTAAATGACTTAGCAAAATCTGGAGCTTAGAGGGCCAGGGCACTCATTTATAGCTGAAAACATCGGTAGGAATCATCTGGGGACCCACGGACATCAAGGCTTTGAGTGGTCTTTCTCCTTGTGCCCCTTCGCCAGACGCCAGTTCATAGGGAAAGCCCCACCCCCAACAGCGTAAGTACAAAGGACTCTCAGTGAACAAACTCTGTGTTCTAAAATGCTTCACTGTGTTTCTGTTTTACAAAGTTCTTTTGCAAGTATTATCTCATGCAGGTATTATCTCAATGGATACAGTCATTCTGTTTTGTTTTCATGAGCATACGAGCATAGAGAGACCCAGAAAGGTGAGGGAGTGGCCCAGGGTCACAGCACTCATAGGGACAAGAGCTGGGATTTAAACTTCAGTCTTTCCCCCTAGAATCCATGGTTTTCTCTCAATAATAATAGGATTATTTGACATCAGTTCAATGCCTTGTTATATACAAAGCACATTCCCAATAAAACTTTTTAACGAGATGATGCAATTGAAATAACATTATGCCAAGCACATAATAGGTGCTCAATGCATAAACTTCCTTCTGCTCCTTTTTATTTATTTATTGTTTACTGCTCTCTTTCCCTCAAAGGATTTGTGTAGATCATAAGCTTTATTAGCCACAGGGTCTAATAAAATAATCAGAATGGCCATCACATTTGGTCTCCCAACATAATTCCTTCTAGTAAAATGGTTTCCAGGTCAGAACACGGGATTGGGCAGCACATGACCTGGGGCTTCATAGGCCAAAGGGAGAATGATAAATAATTGCACACATCAGAAAGGACCACGGCTTCCGATCTAAAAGGAAACTTGCAGCCCCAAACCTCAATTCTAGATCAAGTTTCCACAGTGGTGTTCATCCTTACTTTGGACAGATTTCCTTTCTATAATTGCTACTGATTGACATAGGGGTTTCACCACTCTAACGTTATTTTGACCAAAGACCCAGGAATAGTTATATCCTTTCTTGAAAATCTTTCTTCCTCATTCTCTCCAACCTCTACCCTCTATCCTGGGAGTGTTGTACACAAAAGATACAATAGCAGAGAGGGAATGAAAGTGCCAGTTTATTAATAGCTGTGCTAAGAGTCCAACTCCTGAACTAAAATGCAGGTAAAAAACCTGTTGCAGCATGTGGCTTAGGCTTGAGGCTAAAGTAGACAAACGACCACTACTCTCCTGTCTCTAAGCCCGCCTCCCCAGATCTAAACTGGGGAGCCAGTGTGCTTCACATGAAGCTGCGAAGACAGAGAGAGATAGGCAGAGTGGGACACTCATCCACCCAGCCACATGGAAGCAAAGGAAAGAAAGAGAGACAAAACCTCCGGGTGTGTGTGAGTGCTGTCTCACCTGAACAATTCCATTGCAGGGAGGAAGGTGCCATGCAAGAGCGAGAGGAGAGCAACAGGCTTGGCCTTTGAAGGTATAGTAGCCATATTTGCTGGTAAAATGTGGCCCAAGGAATGTTCTGCACTATGCCCGACCAGCTTATCAACTCCTCCTCCCCCGCAGGGAATACAAGGTCCAGGGTTAGGAACAGGCTGGGCTGATGTGGGCTTGGGTGGGAAGACAGAAGTATCCTTATCCTACAACAGACTCAGGTTCAATTTTCTTCCTTCCTTTCTTTGCTTTTCTTTCTTTCATTCTTTCTTTTGCTCTAAAACATCATGCTTGTAGATTTTGTGAAGCTAAAATCTTGACAAAAAATTTAACACTAACATTACCTTTAAAGTAGTAGATAGAATGTATCAAGTGCTCTATGATCACATTGCCCCTATTCTGAAAGATTATTGACCACAGAATGATAATTCTATGCTACTTCTTAATTTCCCTTGTCATATGTAGCAAGAAGAATTTCTCCCAGGGTTTCTTCCTTTCCACATGAGGAAGGCTATTTATTTTCTTTAGTTAAAATGACCTAAGGTCAAGGGCTACCTTTAACAAACTTAAAAAGGAAGGTTTGTCCTTAGTGTTTGGTTTCTGTGTACAATGGTCTTTTATGGACTGCCTTCAGGACGTTGGGGCCCTCTGTGCCTCCTCTGTGTTCAAGGTTTGCTCCTGTGACCTTTTGTCAGTTGTGCCCCCTGGTTTTATCTCCTAAATAGTTGTCAGATCAGCCCCCTCTGCTCTCCCTCCCGCCCCCCGTCCCCACAGCAACAGCTTCCTCTTAACTCGTTTCCCTGACCCTGTCTTTTCTCTCCAGTCCATGAGCCCCTCTCCAGATGTGAGATTTAATCCTGATCATGTTCCTTCCCGGGTAAATATCCCCTTGCCTGTGGCTGAAATCACTAGCTCCTTAACACGAAATGTGAGGCTTTCTAGGACCTGGATCTTTCAGAAATGCTCAAACCTCCTTTCCTGTCTTTGAATTCATCCTCCATCAACATCATTCTTCTGGTAGTTTCCAGCACACCTGCACACGCTATGTTCTTTCATCCCTGTTCCTCTGCTCAGAATGGCTTCTTACCTATCTATTATGCCCTACTCCCATCTTCATTTGGCCAATTCTCATTTTTTCCTTCAAGATCCAGCTCAGGTGCCGCCTTCTGCAGGAAGCATTTTGGCTACCCCACTGCACTCCTCGCTGCTGTCTCCATAAGACGTTATCCGTGCTTCTGCCACGGCATGCACCGTACAGTGTGAAATGTTGTCTTTGCCACTAGGCTACAGAGTTCAGGGACTGTTCCCAGTATCCTCAGCCTGCAGACCTTTGAAGTAGGAGATCCTCCATACCACGATGCCTGCAACCATTGGAAGGCTTAGAAACAGGTTCAGAAATTAGCTTGGGCGCCAAGCACTTGCTTAAGTGGTATTATCTGCAGGCAAAATGGCAAAGTCTCTCTCTCATATCAATTTCATGAGTCAGCAGCAGCTACCTGGATCATTCTATTGAGGATTATGAGGTCTGTCCAGATACCATGAAAAATAGTATGACTGATGATACCTGCCCTTTGGACAAGACAGTGTCCTGTAGCTGCCATTCTGGATATGAGGGAAAAGAAACTAACATACACTGATCATCCAGATCATATAACAACTGACATATGGCACTGTGGTTATTTTGCTTTGTTTGTTTTTATCATTCACACTAACCTGACTTCTTACTTGGTACTGATCCCATGTTATGTTAAGGCGCTGGTTCTCAGAGAAGTCACATAACTATCTGTAATCACTGTCATTAAGGTAGTGGAATTTTAAGTTAGGATGGTAGGCCTGGAATTCAAACCCTGCTCTGCCTAACTTAAAGGTCCTGGCTCCATTCAGTGCATCAAACTCTGTCTTCCTTTAAGTTGGAGCTACTGTCATCCAAGGTCAAATCCGCATTTAGCATAAATGATGGAGGCACAGCCCCAACGCTGTCATGCTGGAGACAAGTCTGCTCCAAGGGCCTCAGCTGCAACAGAGAGTTTGCCAGCACCCTGCCTCTCGCTGTGCAGGATCTGAACACCTGGACTCTGTCACGGCAGCCCTGCTCACGCCGCCTCGCCACCTGCTGACTGGCTTCCCGTGGCCCTGGCTGGCATGGTGGAGCCGCTTCCACCCCGGCCCTGACCTCAGGGGAGAGGACCCTGCTTGCCCTATACCCCTCCCCACAGGCATGAACACGGGCTTTTCCCTAGCCCCTGCCCTGCCACAAAGACCAATGGTAACTTCACATGAGAATTGACCAAAAGATAAGGTCAATGGACACAGAGCAACATTATCCTACTGAGACTGCTTGTGTGGTATTGCTTGCCTCTCTGGCCAGGGCTCAACCACCTCCCAGTACAGAAACTAGCCCAGGCCTCAGAATCGGGGCTGAGCCAACGCCTGTGCTGGAAAAGGGGGCATTTGTCTTCCCTTCAGGGCTGTCTTAGTCCCATCTCCCAAGTTCTCATTGCCTGACCTGGGACTGTCCTTCTAGGATGAAACGTAGTGAAAAGTCTAACTCTTTGGGAGAAACCCCACCCCCAGAATGTGACCTCACCCTCACAAGCTGGCAACTCGGTCTCGAGTCTGACATAAGTTTGTTTCCCAAAGCCTGAGGTTTATGTTACCATGGTCATCTTTTCACACAAAGGTCACCATAGTAGCCCCTAAAAAGAACTGGAGCTTAGTGGGCAATGGGCTTTGAGTCTCCTCACTGAAGCTTAACTTCCAATCCATTTCATGAATGTTGAAAGAGCACTTTCTACATATCTGTTATTCTAAGTTTGGCAGTGATAGGAAGATGATTTTTCAGAGGGAGGAAAGGAGGGACAGAAGGAAGGAAGAAAGAACGGAAGGAAGGAAGGAAGGAAGGAAGGAAAAAAGAAAGAAAGAAGGAAATAAGGAAGAGAGAAAATGAATAATAAAGGTGATTTACATTATCAGAGGACAGAAGGGTGAGACACGCTGTGGACAAGGCCCGTTGGGAAGGCTTTGAGGTAGGAACTGGGTCTCTCTGTTGGAACAGGCAAGATGGAAAGTACAAGTAGAAGGTCCATAAAGACAGAGAATCCCTCTCTCCCCTCCCCATCCAAGTGAGGTCACCCATTCCTGCTTCTGTCACCACCCAACTGCCTGTCCTGGGGGCACTCCATGGTCCACCCACACACAACACCAGGCAAGCAGAGGCAACACCCGCATTGACCCAGTTCTCCATGTTCACTAAGGCCTAGTTGCCTCAAGAGATCATGGGACAGATGTTAGCAAGATGGGGAGAAAGGCAGAGCTATCTTGTGATAGATCACATGATCATGAAGACAGTCATTAAAAAGCATATTCTTCCGATAATGGATGGATGCCTCTCCCGTGATGTTCAAGTGGCATGTTTTAAGACTGGTCTTTAGACTTTTGCAAGGTGATCAATTGCAACTGATTGCTTATTGTATATTTCTCTCCACACTCTTGTGTCTCACATTTGTCTGTCTTTTCTGTTCTATTTCCAGACAAAAAGGGCTATAGCAAAAAACCTTCCAAACGTATTCATGAATATTTTAGCATGTATTTTGTGTACACATTTAATATTCTCTCCAGGACACACAGAGCAAGGAAGCGATAAGAGAAAACTAGACCACTGTTTAGTGCTGGCTGCCCAGCAGCTGATGTTCTTAGGAAGAAGGGGAAGATTCCCTAAGCTGACATAGTCTGAAGAGCTTTGGCAAAGTCAAAAGAGGACATACCATTTTCTTGGTCAAACGCAGAGGGTGGTGGTGGGGGTGAGTGAGAATTGGGGTGAGGAAGGGAGGAAAGGAACAAGGGGGCCACCACTGTGTCTCTAAAGAGGTATCGTGGTTGTGCTTGCATTCATTTACTCCAAATAAACTGGATCCTTGCTATGATCCTGCATCTGTGCTAGTTTTAGGGATACAAAATTTATTAAGGCACCATCACTGCTGCAGGGAGCTAATAGTCAAGAGGGATGCTAGCACAGAAATCAGAAACCATGACACAGTGTTGCAGATACCACGGAAGAGTGAGAAGCTGCAGGAGTGGTGGGCTGGGCGGATCAGGAAAGACTTCCCGAGGGAGGCGCTACTAGAGCTGAGCCTTGGAGGGTGAGTCCTCGTCAGACAGAGGATCTCCATACAGGATACCACATGCACAGGGTACTGATGCACGAGAGGCTGCGGCAAAGTCCGCAACCCGAGTGGTTCTGCATGACGGGGGGGGGGGGGGGGGGGGGGGGGGGGGGGGGAAGTGCAGGGGGAGGGTAAGAGACAAGGCTGGAGGGGCAGAGCTCCCCGGCAGAGTGGCTGGTGTGCAGTGCTAAGGAATGTGAACTTTACAGAGAGACAACAGATTTAGAGCCATTTAAGGATTTAGAAACCTGCTCAGCTTTGCATTTTAGAAAGGTCACCCTGATAAAGGTTTTGAGGATACACGAGAAGGGAAAGACGAGATTATTGCAATGGTGCAGGAGAGAGATGCTGAGAGCCTGGAGGGAAGCAGTGGGTAGGAAGAGGGCAAAGGGATGGGGTGGGAAGAGTGGGATGGAGACACATCAGGAGTCAAAGAGACAGGAAAGATGAGCAAAGAGATGTGTGTGCCCAAGCACCTGTGGGCAAGGCAGTGTAACAGTAGTTCAGAGCTAGGTGACGTGGGTTCAGAATCCGATCGCTGCCACTTACCAACTCTGTGACTTTGAGTCTCTGCTTTTGCTCCCTTAACAGGGGAAAGGGCGATGAAAAATTAGCTTAATACTGGTATCAGTGAATACTTGCAGAACACTCAGAACAGTACCTGGCATGAAATAAGCACTATAAGTATTTGTTCGATAAAACAAAGTCTGCTCTAACCTTGACCGCGGGGAGGGAGGTCAGTGGGGAAGGGAGGGGTGAAGAGCAGTCTAGACTACAGTGCAATTCGGAGTGCAGCCCCAGGGCCGTTGTGGAATCCTTTGTTACAGGTTTGTGACAAGTCAAGGAAAAAACCAAGAGTAAGCATTTCTCAACCTTTATACCAATTTGACAAGCAGAATGGTCATTCGCCAAAGGTGATTTGAGAAGCTCTGGTCAAGAGCAGTGATTCTCAAATTTGTTTCGTGTTAAAACTGGCTGGGGAGCTTTGAGAAACTCTGATGCCCAGGCTGACCTCATCTCAGTTTCACGAGGATCTCCGGGAGAGGGACTTCAACCTCCGGTGTTTTTTAAAGTCCCCTAAGTGATTCTAAGGTGCAGCCACATTTGAGAACTAGTGATATAGACCAGGGCTTTTGAAATTTTAATGTGCAAATGAATCAATTGGGGTATTCTTAAAATATAGATTCTGACTTGTTAGGTTTGAGTGGGGCCCAAAAGTCTGCACTCCTTACAAGCTCCCAGGTAAGGCCAATGCTTTGGTCCGTGGACCACACTTTGAATGAGATCTATGTGAAATAAGCTGTGCTTATCTACCCCACTGTGGACATTCATACAACAGTGTAGATTTGATCTGCATGACAAACCTGAAAGATGGACACTGCAGAAGAGGAAATGAAAGCCCTGAGATCGTTGCAAACCAGTAAGTAGTTAGACAAGGACCTCAACCCAGGTCTTCCAATACTCAAAATCATCATTTCCCTATGACATCAAGTCTTTGTCAAGGCTACTATTTCTGGTTTTGCCTTTATGCTTCCATCTGCTGCGTTTCCTCCCCAGCCCTCCACTCCCACTCCCCACCCCACCCCCCTGCCCCCGTCCGTGGTTTTTCAGTAGAGTAACTTTTGGAAAATCACATAGTTTTCTTGAATTAAGGAGAAAAGGAAATTTGCACATATGTAGGCCTAACCCTAAGCAAACCTCTATTCACACTCTATCTTCCGCTCAGATTTCATCAGAGTTCTTTCTAGGAGTGAAGTACAACCAAAGAGAAACAAAGGAAGAAAGGTAAGATAAATTAATCTTAAAGCCCAGCGTCTCACAGGGTTAATGTTCTCCCTCTTCAAGGAGTATTTGCTTCCTAAATAAATGATGACTATTAAAATAATAATCTCAAATACCAACATCTTAGATATAGTCCAGGCCACAGAGGGGTATCTCCTAAAAGCCCTCCTTTTTCTGACGCCTCTGATCATTCAACTCTGTGTCTTTGCAAAGCCCAAAACTTGTACCTGGAGAAAGAAGAAGGCTGGGTGGGAGCATCTGAGAACCGTGGCTCAAACTGCTGCTTCAGAATCCTTTGCTGCCTTCTGGTTTTGCCCATGCCACTCCCACCTGACAAAATAGTTAGTCCTTTGTCTTTGCTGCCAGAGCATCTTGTACACATTCCTATATGACACTAAAGTGAGGCGGGTGCATGTGTAAGTCCTTTCAGCCCTGGGGGCCGCAGCTTAGGCAGCTGCATGTTCTTAGTTGCAGGACACGCAGCAAGTGCTCCGTTACATTTGCTTGGGTACTTGAGCAAACAGATTCCTGCTTTATGTATAACATGACTTAAATGGGGGCGATCCACTAAACTGGAGAGTAAAGTATGACATGCAAGACAGAAAGACCTCCAAAGGGACATGAGGCTCTGGCCACCTGCAGGAAAGGTGAAAGCTAGAGAGTGGGGACTTGGAGTGGGCTTCAGAGAAGACAAGCAGTGGCAAGCAAGGAAAGACAGGGAAGCTCTGCAGTCCTCCTTGCTCTGGAGTGGGCCGAAGATTCCAGAGTTTGTTCAGCACGACGATGTGAAGACTCAACAGCTGCAAGATAAGTGGAAGGAGAGGTCAAGGTCATGCCCCTGGTTTCTACCCCAAAATTGCCTGCCAGAGAACGCTGGTGAGGGAGCTTTAGAGGCAATAGATCTAGAGTAGGAAAGACCGCCCACGTCTCTCACCACCGCGAGCAAGTTGAAGGACATACCTGTGTCTGGGAATTTGGCTGCATGGAGTTGGGGGATTGCCAGCTCCCCAATCTAGCTTCTGTCTTAATGGCGTTATAGAGTGTTTTATGTTAATTAAATGTCTACTGTAGGCATGTGCCAAGAGGCCCTGCGGAATCCGGTGCGTGGGGAAAAGAGGACAGCTGTGCTCACGGCAGCAGCCATGCCCAGGTGTCTGTGGACCAAGGTGGAGAGGCATAAAAACCTTCCTCTGGGTCCTTGACGGAGACAATCAGAAGTGCAGAAATTCTGCACAATGAGAGCAATTGCTACAGAGGGCCTTCTGCTAAAAAGAGGCAAAAATAGAATTAGTCTCCTACCTCTTCATGCTTCTTTCTCATTCCACCTCGCCTCCTTGCTTTCAGTAGGCATCGACACTACTGGTAAATTAAAATAAGAGCATCTGGTAGGAAAGGAGAAGACTGGTGTCACACAGCAGAAGTAAAAATGTTAGGGGTTTTAATAATGAAGCCATGGTTTGGATTTACTTCCTTGTTCACCTTGGGCTGCACAAGCAATAGCCCGCGTGTCAGGAGCGTTTACCGCAGGCCGGCCCTGTGCTGAGTATTTTACGAACGTTGCCCCCACAAAGCCAGGCTTGGAGTTGGATTCGATTATTAAAAGGAAGCAGAAATTAAAAGATGCCAGGTGACCTTCGGAGGTTACGCACTGATGAGGAGCAGTGCTGGAATTTGCGGCAGCTGTGCACGATGACAGCCCACGCGCCTAACCGTGACCCCGCCTGCCTCCCAGCCTGGGGTTTGTCTCCTCTCCGGGCTCAAAGCATGAAAATGGGGAGTGAGTGAGAGGTCTCCCTAGAGCATGCCTTGCTCTCTCAGCCTTCCTCATCTCCTGCTTCTCCTCCTCCTCCCCTCCTCCTGCAAGTCTTCAGGCATGACGTCTGCTCCTTGCAAGAGAGAAAGATGTCAACAGCAGCTTCTTCAAGCATCTTTGCAGAGCTCCGCCTCGGCGGCCCAAAGTTGCAGCCTTGTCCAAACTGTCAGAGCCGTCTGCCTGAAGTCCATGTGGCAGAAAGACCATCTGTCAGCCTCTGACCCGTGCCTTCTCGTCTCACGGACCACTTGGACCGGCTCCATGCTTGCCGACAGCCTCTGATGTCCCTGCCTCCCCAGTGCTTCTCCCCAACCCTGACTGACAACTCCCAGGCAGTTAGAAGACGAGGTGCAGAGGGTGAGCTGAGCCGAGCAACCGTGCTGTCTACTGGGAAACACACACACTCACACATTCACTCTCACACAGAACAAATGCTGTTTTCTCATTTGGATCATCTTCTCATAAGAAAATAATTCTTTGTTGTAGGCTTTGATTAGATACAAATACTCACTAAATTCTGTAGGGACTATATACCAGGAATGGGTATGCTCTTAATACCTCCTCATCAGGTTAAGCCATATCTGGGAAAAAATGTTGGCATTACAAGGTTATTCAAAATTATTGTTAGTAGTTTCTCACCTATAACTGTGTAGCCCAGTCGCTCTCAATCTTAGCTGCACGATGGAATCAGTGGTTCACTTAAAAACAATATCAATACTCGGGGACCATTCCAGACCAATTAAACTTGAATCTATGGGATAGGGATTGAATATGGCATTTTTTAAAAGTTTCCCAGAGAGCTCGGCGCAGTGGCGTGTGCCTAGAGCACCAGCTACTTGGAAGGCCAAGGTGGGGGATCCCTTGAGCCCAGGAATTTGAGTCCAGTGTGGGCAATATAGCGAGACCCTATCTCTAAAAGAAAAAAAAAAAAAGAATTTCCAGATGA
>VBSM01002959.1:4237399-4260912 GCA_008086735.1 Cheirogaleus medius
TAAATATCATCTTAGCTGTTTTGTGGAAAATGGATTAGGAGTGGGAGCAGAGTGGGAGCAGAGAGGGGTTGGAGATCCTTGTGGGATGTCAGGAGGGAGGGGAAGATCAGCTTGGACTAGCATGCTGCCTTGTGATGCCAGGACCTTGGGGTGGCCATTGGTGGACATGGTTGACAAGTACAAGAACAAAAGTCCAATATGCTGTGGGGAATGGAGGAGAAAAAGCCCAGATCCCCAGTGGCGTGGTTGAGCAGCTGAACCAACACTGACAGATGCCTACCCCTGGACTGCTTATCTGCGAAAAACAAAGCCCTATTTGTGAGACCAACTTCAGTCGGGGTTTCTGTTACTAGTAGTTAATGCATTGTCAACTGATATAACCACTATTTTTGTGTCGGGCAGTGGTTCTAGGAAGTTACAGAAATGACATCCTGCAAATAAATGTGAGCTCATCTGAAGAGTTAAAAACATTTGCTTCGAAAAGTTGAAGAAGACAAAAATATTCCAGTGCTTTCACAGAAGCATGGACTAGCTGCTCTTGTTTGGAGAGGTCCAAGAATCGGAGCATCAGGCTGAATCCGATTCAGACTGATGAAGCTGAATTGATGAAATCCGATTCTCACAAATCTGGCCATCAACGGCTAACAAAAACAAACCAGTAGAAGTAAACTCACTCAGGAGAGAATTATAGTTCAAAGAGCCATCGGTCCAAGCACAGTACAAGAGTCTGTTCAAAGAGAAGGCTCTCTGGGTAAAAAGACAGCATTGAAATCCGAGACTAGACAATGGACCAGAGGGAAGACTGCAGTCAGGAGGTGACATTGCCCTTCTAGTCTCCTGTGCTACCTTCAGTCCAGTGCTGCCCACTTACTCACAATTAATGCTTGCAGTGGGGTGAGAAAAGAAGAGGAAAGGGCCTATCGCCAGGGGTAGGAGGGAAGAATATTTCACCAGTGACAAGCCCAAGCTCTCAGGCACAGTCCTATCCTGTCCCTAGGCACAGCAGTCCCTCCCTGGCAGCTTGATGCTGAGATGGCACAGGAAGGGATGTCTCTACCTCTCTGCTGAATGGGAAGACGGGTGCCTGACATCTCAAGTTGGAACTCTAAATACGTTTTCTTTGAGAAACATTATTTTATCAATGATTACATTGCACGGTGCTGCATTCCTGGTGTACTGGAATTCAGTGGATCCTTAAGGGGCTAGCCTAGGCTCTCACTCTTTTTCTCCAACACTATTTGAAGGCCACTGTGGCTCTGGTTTCAAACATTAGCTTACAAAGGAACTTTTTATAAGGCCTTTTTTTTTTTTTTTTGTAAGTTGAGGCTTGCCTGTACTATCTTAAATATCATTATATATATATGTGTATATATATATATATATTCAAATACAAACATTTTGGGTCACCAGGTGCTAGTGACATTTACTGATGTTTAGTTTTTTGGACATTTCATTTTGACTCACTGGCCTGACAAATATACTTTTTAAATTGAAGGCAATATTTTTAGGTTAAAAATTCTCATTTCACCATGAAAATATCTTTCTCCCAGAAAAGAATAACCTTTCTAAATGTAAAAAAAAAAAAATGGCTTTTTAAAGCTTATTTTCAAAGTTGGAGCACTATATGCATATAGAGAGAGCCAAACTTTTTCGATTTTAATTCTCTGGTTTTATCAAATAGAGGAAATAATGTTTATAAGAGGTTTTGCAATTGGCACAGTAACAAAAAACATCTTGGGTAGTTCAGAATATATTGTGAGAAAATATTAAGGCACATTTTTTTTCTGAAATGTAAGTTTGACATTTTGGAGTAGTATTTAATACCATTGACATCAATAGCCTGATGACCGATATTCAACTACAATTTAACTGTCTTTCGGGCATGTTGCAAAAAAAAATTGTTTTCATTAAACGGAGTGGATTTTGATAAATTGCAATGCAATGATCTTGGTATTAAGAAGAGAAATCCAAGAGATAAGAGAGAATGTTCCTAAGATTTGAAATACAAATGTTACTGAGGAGAATTATGTGTCCCAGTTCAGGGAGAATAAAATAATAGGGAATCCACCGTATCTGCAAGACCACAAACACACATGGTGCTTATATAAAAATTTACAGGTTACTGGGCCACCAGGCAAATATCAACAAATTTCAATGAATTAATAATATATGGAATATATTTTCCACCAAAATGGAATAAAATTATAAATCAATAACAAAATAATAGCTGTTCCTTTTCAAGAGCTTTAAAAATAACCCACAGATTAAATTATTCATGGATAAAAGAGGAAATCCTAAACAGACAATAAAACATCTAGAACTGAATGGCAATTAAAACCCTCCAAATAAAAACTTTCAGGATAATGCTAGAGAGGTACCAAAATAAGTAATGCTTATCCTCGATGCTTATATTAGCCAGAAGAAAGATTAAAAAAAATAATGATCTAAGTATTCAACCCAAAAGTTAGAATTATAACATGTAACGAAAGAACCTAAATGTAAGGAAAAGAAAGGGTAACCAATAAAGAGCAGAAATGAATGGAATAACAAAACAAAACAATGACAGAGACTAATACATTTGCTATAAAATAAATTGTGGTTCATTCATTCAAAAAACATTTGTTGATTGATATAGGCATTGAAGATTCAGAAATGATTCAAATGGGTGAACATTTCTACTCTTACATAAATTATATTCTTATGGGGAGACAGACAAGAAACAAGATGAACAAATAAAGAAAATGTATACTATGCTAGATGGTGATATGTTTTAGGGAGAAAAAATAAAGCAGGGATGTTGGATACAGAAATTGCATAGGAACTGTCAGGTAAAATTTTAGAGGGAATAGCTAGGGAAGATCTCAAAAAGTAACTTTTGGTTCTTTTGAAAATGAAGACAATTAGATACCTTTGGAAAAACTGACCAAATGTTAATAAAAGAATAGCAACAGTGCACATTGAAGCAATATTAGCACTGAAATAGATAACACAAGTATTTATACAGTGATGCAATAGATTAGATATTAGATATATATGAATATGTATATTCACAACAAATAGTACTAAGTATATAAACAGTATTAGGAATGTCCCAGATCACATAAATATTTACACAACATATTTTCATTAGAAAATCTTAAAAGAATTCAAGGTACAAATTCATGCTGTTAAATTTGAAAATGTAGACAAAATAGCCCTTTTTAAGGAAAAACAAATACCAAAACAGAATCAAGAAGAAATAATGAATAGATCTAAAATCATTAAAGAAACTGAGTCAGTGTTCAAAAATTTGACCCCAACCCCCCCTTCAGGAACAAATCCTACTGAGCTTTCAAGAAACAGCTTAAGGGGTTGAATCACGGCCCCTCAAAGTATATGTCCACATCACATCACTGGAACCTGTGAATGTTACCTTATTTGGGCAAAGAAGCTTTGCAGATGGAATTCAGTTAAGAATCTAAAGATGAGGAGAGCATCCTGGATCATCCAGGTGGGCCCTAAATCCGGTGATGTGTCCTCATAAAGAGACACAGAGAAGACACACTCAGATGGAGTAGGAGAAGGCAATGTCACCATGGAGGCAGAGATTGGATCGATGCATCCACTAGTCCTAAGAAGTGGGATGAGACTGGAAACAGAATCTCTCTAGAACCTCTGGAGGGAGTGTGGCACTGCTGGCACCTTCATGTCACATGTGTGGCCTCTTTAGAACAGCACATTTCTATTGTTTTAAACCACCAAGTCTGTGGTCATTTGTTGCAGCAGACTCAGGAAATACACAGGTAATCCCAATATTATAATAAGAAAAAAGGAGGAAGCTTGCAACTCATTTTATGACTCTACTACAACCTAGATACCAAAAAAGGCTAAATTCACTTATGAAAACAGATATTTCCTTAAATGTCAAACAAAAACTTAAATCCTGAATGTACCAATGCATATGAGAGGTAATACACTACACCTAAGAAGGGGGAATCTTTAAAATGCAAGGGTGGTTTAACAGAAGAAAAACTACTAATCTCCATTAACAACTTAAAAGATAAATAATTATCTTAATAGATAAATAAAATGCCTTCTATAAAATTCAGAATAGTGACACAATAAAATGAAATTCTTGGAAAACTAGGAATGGAAGGAAAATACCATGGCTTTTTAAAAAAGAATTAAAAGGCTGGAGTGAACATATTTCGTGATGAAATATTTTAAGGCCAAGAGTAAGACAAGGGTGAACAGGGGTGGTGGCCCACAGCCAATGACTGATGGATAGGGGTAGGAAAGGTGGGATCCATTAGGGGAGACAACTGCGAGGTGCCAGTCATGTTCCAGAACTCCTTGTGGGGTAGGGCTGTGGCTAGGCTTCAGTTCAACCCACATCTTTGCCTATCTGCTTTCCCTGTCCTCTTCTGATGGCCTCACTCCCCTGCAAGTTTCAAATAGGAGCCATCCCTCAATAAGCTATTTGCACAAGAATCCACAACTCTGATTCTGCTTCTAAGGAGCCCCACCCAAGACACTGAACACATTTCAGTGTCAAGTTCCTTGACTAGCTTATGCCTAAGAGAAAACATTCCCTGTCATTGCTGTGTAATAGCATGACACAGCAATTTTTAGTCATGCTCTGTCACAAAAGCCTTTTGGGCCAGCCGTATACAGACTGAAATGAGAGCTGCTGATGAGATACACTCAATGATAGTTTCCAATAGTCTCAAATCATTCTCACTTTCTCTCTGTTTAACCAGTTTTCCCAGAGATAGTGTATCTCTTCTTGTCATAGAATCTGACCTCTAAATTCCTTTTCCAGTTCTTAAACACTATGATTCAATAATATTAGGTTATATGCTATCTTTGAACTTCAGAACTTGAAGAGGCCCAAGAGATCATTCAATCCATCCTCTTATTTTCAGATGAGGGAGGAGAGGGTGAAAAAGGGAAATGACTAGCTCAACCCAGAATTTCCTATGTTCTCTCAGCTCCAGATCCAGGAAAGGAAGGTAAGAAAAAAGTTTCCCTAAAGTGATAGGGGCTCATTCCCTCCTTTGCACAGAAGGTAGGTAGGTAGCAGGAACCCTGCCTCTCAACCCTGCAATGTGGATTTTACTATCATTCATTTTTTATTTTTATGGATACACAATAGCTGTACATATTTATGGAGTACATGTGATATTTTGATACATGTATATAATATGTAATGAGCAAATCTGGGTAATTGACATATCTATCATCTCAAATCATTTCTTTGTGTTGGGAACATTCCAAATCTTCTAGCTATTTTGAAATTTCTGATAAAATATTGTTAACTACAGTCATCCTATTGTGCTACTGAACACTACATCTTATTTCTTCTATCTACCCGCATTTTTGTACCCATTAACCAGCCCCTCTTCATTCCTCTCTCCCACTATCTTTCCCAGCTTCTGGCAACCACCATTCTATTCACTACCTCCATGAGATCAATTTGCTTAGCTCCCACAGATGACTGAGAACATGCGATATTTGTCTTTCTGTGCCTGGCTGATTTCACTTAACACAATTTCCATAATCATCCATGTTGCTGCAAATGACAAGATTTCATTCTTTTTTGTGGCTGAATAATATTCCATTGTATATATATACCACATTTTCTTTATCCATTCATCCCTTAATAGGTACTTAGGTTGATTCCGTATCTTGACTATTGTGAATAGTGCTGCAATAAATATGGAAGTATAGATATTTTTCAGATATACTGATTTCCTTTCTTTTGGTTATAGATCTACTAGTGAATTTGCTGTGAAATGTAATTCTATTTTCACTTTTTTGAGGAACCTCCACAATGTCTATATTAATTTACATTCCAACCAACATTGGGTAAGTGTTCCCCTTTCTCCACATCTTGCCAGTATTTGTTTTTTCTATATTTTTGATGATAGCCATTTAACTGAGAAGAGATAATGTCTCACTGTGGTTTTTGTTTGGATTTCCCTGATGATTAGTGATATTAAGCATTTTTTTATATACCTGTTGGCCATTTGTATGTCTTTTTTTTGAGAAATGTTTATTCATATTTTTGCCCATTTTTTAATTGGATTATTTGTTTTTTTGCTGTTGATTTGTTTGAGTTCCTTATGTATTATGTTTATTAACCCCTTGTCATATGGGTAGTTTGCAAATATTTTCCCGCATTCTGTTGATTGTTTCTTCACTTTGTTGATTGTTTCCCTTGTTGTGCAGAAGCTTTTTAGCTTAATGTATCCCATTTGTCAATTTTTGCTTTGGTTTCATGAACTTTTGAAGTCTTATTCAAGAAATCTTTGGTCAGATCAATGTTCCGAAGCATTTCCCCCATGTTTTTTTTTCTAGTAGTTTCATTATCACCATTTTAATGGTGAGTCTCTCTGACTCCCAAACCTCTTAACTCAAGCCCTTCACAACAGAACAGCTGGTTCTTCAACTTGAGTTTGCACAAAAATCACCTGGCATTCTTGTTTAAAATGCAAAACTCTGAGCTCCACTCTTAGAGATTTGGATTCTATAGATCTAAGATGAGGGGCAAAAGTGTTCACTAAAAAAAAAAAAAAAAAAAAAAAAAAAAAAAAGTGATTTGAATGCAGATGGTCCCTTCGTGTCACACTTTCAGGCACAATGAATTTCTCTACTCTGCCTCAGTTATCTGAATGTCTGGGCAGCTTTCCTATCTTAGGAATAGGAAAAGAAGCAATAATACATTATACCATTGTAATCTACTATACCATAAAACCTAAGAAGAGTTGCTGGCCCATCTATCTTCTTTGCATAGCACTATCTTTTAGGAATGATCTTTTAGCACTATCCATAAAACAGAAATATTTTGGAATAATTTTTAGCCTAATGTTGAACTCCTCAATTGGATTTAATTTTAGATGACTTCAGCCACACATTTAGTTTGAACAGTTATTTGGGTACACTACCAAATTTTAAAAGTTGTTGTAATTATATATGCAAATAAATATAATGTTTTTAAAGTTGGCTGGGATATTAATTATCTAGTCCAATCTCATTATTTTACAAACAAGAAATTACTTAGTTGGCCATAACACACAATTTTTTTGTAGTGATCAAAACAAAAACCTATTTCTCTTAGCTACTAACTCTGTGCTTTAATTACATTTGGCTCTTTCTCTATAAAATATTTTTAGTACATGTCCTAAAAGTCTTCCTAAAATATAAGATTTTTAGTCAAATTAAACCATAAAAAACCAGCCTAATATGTGTTTGATTTTTCTTTAATTTTGAAAACTAAGTCTTTGGGAAAAAGTACTTGAGTCACCTACAGATATAATCAGGAAAACAGTACACATGTGTAAACACATGAGCCACAATTTCTTTACTGACAGGCAGACTGCTTTCAGAGAGAAGATTTCTATGCATAAATTCTACCTATGTTCACTTATCATTTATTGTTTGTAACTTAGGTTGGAGTTGTGAAGTGACCTGTACTTTCCAAGGAACAGAAAACAAAATCAAGCATATCCATTTGTAGCTCTGTGAAGCTCAGGGTCACCAGATGATAAATTCAGGAGACAAAGAAGTCTTGGATTCTCAACAATCCCACAAAGCAAGATGGACCCCACAATGGTACCCAACACAAGGGAAGACAGAGGTCCTAAATCCCGTAATTAGTCATGACAAGAATATAGGAAAAGCACTCAAATAAGATGTACTGATGAGTCATATTTTAAAAACAATGACCAAACAAAGTCAAGTACCTCTGTTCTTAAAAGCTGTTTCAGGAAACCTCCAAGTTGATCTCTACCTATAAGACTAAGCCAAAACATTAATAGTGAACAAAAATGTTCTATCTAGAGAGTCAACTCTTGTCTATTACAGTGAAAATGGAGGTGGGCAAGCAGAGGAGGGGTTAGAAGTAAATCATAGGATTTAACAAATGGTGATAAGGCCAGGTGCCCAGGGACAGAGAAATTACTAAGAAATTTATGATATGGTAATTTCAATTCTGAGTCATGCCAGTGATTTATTTTTAAGTTCCAATGCATTCTGGACATCTCATAGTCAAAATACAACCATTTGGAACATTTAACATCCATGAAAAGAATGTAAAACAAGAATGTAAATGAAAAAAAAAATTTTTAATCCAATGGATTTTTTTCCCCTTATGTCTTTTCCTCACACAATCTCTTTAGATTCCAAGATTTCCAAGGATTTTTCAGAAAACGGCAGCATTTATTGTTTATCATCAGGGATTCAGCAGGGGAACTGATTTGCTGGTTTTGGGTGTGGCTATGTCTGAGGCCAGTTCCAAGTATTTCCTAACTTAGGAATTAATCATTGGAATAAGACCTGAGACCTAAACCCAGATAATTCCTATCTTAGATACAGACTTTTGGGGCTGATTTACTGGTTTCGTCTTCAAAATACTTAAAAGGATAACTGAGCTAGAGGAGCGAAAGATCCCATTCTCTCGGTAGTAATTGTCAAGACACCAAGGGGAAACTTCAGAGTGAGGTCAACTTCAGCCTTTCCCTCCCCACTCTACCTCACTACTTGTCTATTTCACTGTGGAACTACATTCTTCAAACATCTGGCCCTTCTCCCCCCTTCATGTCTCTCCCCTGGCACCCAGGTGGTTGCCCTAACATCCATCTCCACTTCCATTTTGCCTCCGTGATGACACAGAGTTAAGCTCCTAAAAAACAAGTCATGCCATGCTTAAAGATGCCCACATGATAGGGCTTAAATCTATAATACAACATTTAAAAACTCTTCATATTCTAGGCAATGGGCTGGAAAACTATAGAGCCTGTGGGCCAAATCTGGCCCACCAACACTTTTTGTAACGTTTTATTAGAACACAGCCACACCCATTCATTTACTTGACGTCTCTGACAGCTTTCACACTGTAAGGGTAGAGCAGAGTTAGTTTCCCCCCAATCAGAAACATTATTCTTTTTACAGAAAAAGTTTACCAACCATGATCTCTTTTGCTGTCTGTCCTCAATGTAAGTTCACCATACTCCAAAGTCAGACTTTTCTCCAAACATACCATTGTCTTTTAAGATTATTTGTTGCTGAACACATTGTTCTCTCTTCCTTGAAAGCCCAAATGTTGCTAAAACTGGTAAACTCCCTTTCTTTCTTTAAGACTCAACCCAAATATTACCTTCTCTGTGAAGCCTTCCCTGACTCCCCGCAGGCAAATGGGCCCCTCCCTCCTCTTTTCTGTCTTAATACTTTATACATGCTCTGTTATAGCATTTAACATGTCATATGTCACTCATCATGATCCCTGATTAGCCTGTGAGCTCTCGGAGAGCAGTTGCCTGCATTTTTTGTGTTACAAATATCTTGCAGAGTGCCTGACTTATCTAGGCATCCACTAAGTGTTTGATGAATGAATGAATGATTTGCAGACCATGTATACGAATTTGGAACAGTGCCCATGTGTGTGTTGAGTTACATTTTACTAATTTAATTAGCTTAGTCATCTTGCAGAAAAAAATGTGATTTGCTCACGGGGGAGGGATTAAGAGACAGTGTCCAAAATAATTTGCAATCTATCTCTACTGTAGAAAAATAAAAACAGTCAAAGCAAAAGGGAGTAGTCTTTGTTTATATCATAAGAATTGCGTATTCTTATGAATGAGCTGTCAAGAAAAATATATGGGTGTCTATAAAACAGAATCTTTCTATTTAATTACTTCTCTTTTTTTCTGTTCTAAAGGAAGAAAGAACAATTGCCAGAGTTGAGTTTTAATTAAGGCTGTACACTGGTTTCACTTTCCTTTCTCTTAATAAAAATCCAATATACCAAGCAGGGATTTATTGACTCGAATCTTAAATTCCACTTTTCAAATAACTTGCAGAAATCCCTCCTCAGGCCTTTTGTAAATCTCTTTATTGATAAATTGATATATTTAATATTAGATCAATCTTAGGCCAAAATGTACCTGTAAACACCTACACTTTTTTCCTACACCAAAAAGATGTAGGAAAAGGCAGAAGTCAACTTATGACATTAGCTGATTTTTTCTTTCATGATATAATGTTTCCTAACACTTCCCAACATTGAACCAAATCCATTTCTGAAAGCTCAAAACAATTATTTTTTTATTGAATAGGCTGAAACAAGCACTAGAATAAAATGTTCAATTCATACCACTGAGATTGAATCATTTCTTTTGTATCTGCTGTATATGGAAATGATTCTGTTTTTATCTTTGAAAGAGCACTAGTCATATAGCTTCCTGAAAAACTAAGGTATATAGAAAAATAATTGTAAGCAAAATAGTAGAAGTTTCCACAGATCCCTCCTGGAGAAAGCTCTGTTGAAGTTTGAACACACATGATGGTGGCCCCTACTGGGTCCTTATGGCAGAACACAGCTCGATTCCCTGACTCGGTGTCTGAACATCCCGCCAATCACTGTCTTGCTCTGCCCAGGGTGGAGGTTGGTGAGTCACACATTATTCCACTTGTGACTTTGGCCCATGCCACGCCATAGCCCACTTCGTATGTTGGCAGGACTTGCATGAGGCTACCATCATCGAAAACCAAGTTCATATCCTGGGGTTATTGGGAATTAAATGATTTAGAATCAGAAGATCTGACCTTGAGTCAAGTTTTAAAAACCATTTCTGAGCTTTTGTGTTGTCACCTGAACAATGGAAGGGATGATACACCAATTACAAAGATGAATGAATGAGTTAAAGGTGAAAAATCAATCCGCAAAGCTGGAAGAAATATAGATGAATTAAAAAAAAATTATCTTTGTTTGGAGAAGGCTTTCATAAACATGAAAACAAAGGAGAAACCAAAGAGGAAAAGATCAATGGCTCCGAGGGTTTAGAAAGAAAGTTCCCAAGCAGAATTGGATGAGCTGTGTAGGAGTATGACTTTAAAAGCGGTTATTTTTTCTTTTCTTCTTTCTGTGTTTGAGCAGTGATTTGATATGATTTTGCTGTGGTTTGAATGTGCTCTTCAAAACTCAGGTTGAAATTTAATCCCCAATGTGGCAGTGTTGATAGCTGGAGCTGGAGCCTTAAAGCTGGAGCTTTAAGGAGTGATTGGATTGGCCCTCATGGATGGATTAATCCTGGCGACTTTATAAGAAGAGGAAGAAAACCCTGTGCTAGCATGTTAGTGCACTCAGTCCCCTCTGTGTGATGCCCTGCACCACTCAGGACTCTTCAGGGAGTCCCCACCAGCAAGATGGCTCTCACCAGATGCACCCCTCAACCCTGGACTTCCCAGCCTCCACAATTGTAAGAAATAAATTTCATTTCTTATAAATTACCCAGTTTCAGGTATTCTATTCTAAGCAACAGAAAACAGACTGAGAGATTCCTCAATATGGAAGGGCCTTAAAAGTCCCAATGTGTGCATACCGATTTTCCTAATGTCCCAATGACTTTTAAATATCTCCGCCACATACTGCATTTTCCCTCTGTGCAGTGCTGATAGCTGTCCTATAGAAGTGCACATTTTCCTTATTTGTCTTTCTTGATGTACGAATGCCAGACACTGAAAAAAGACATGCAAGTATTTAAAATATTATGGAAACTCAGAGAATCTAGAATGATAAAAATCCATGGCTATGAATGTGAAAGTATAGACTTTTTAACAAAGGTCAAGGGCAAATGACAAACTGTGTGAAAAATATTTGCAACATTTATGACAAATGTTTAATGTACTTAACATATAATAAACGTGTTCAAAGCGGTAAGAAAAGTATTGGCATATTCAGAGAGACTTTGTCAAAGACATGAACAGATAACTCACCAAAGAAACAAAAATATCAATAAACATAAAAATTTAACTGTACCATTGGTCAAGAGGCAAATTCAAGAAAAGATATTGTCCATTTATAACAATGACTTTCAAACCTGGCTGTGCTTTGCAATCTTTTGAGGAGCTCTTCAAAAACACAAATGTCTGGGCTTCCTCTCTCAAAGATCCTGTTTTAGGGGATCAAAAATAGAAACGAGAACCTGTTTGACAATTTCAAAAATATAGACCCATAATAAAAGTCCTTTTTGTCCTTATCTTTAAGTGATTTCAATATCTAGCACTATTCACATTATTCTCTGACTTCCCAATTCTTGAGTTTCTAATTTTGATGTAAGTGGTGTACTTTATTTGTTGAGGTTATATCTAGTATTTTCTTTCTGTTCTTTTCACTTACAAACAGCGTTCTGGGTTTAGAAATGCAGCATAAACTTTCCTTTTTATGACTTAGTAGGCATTTCTCTATTGTGCCCTGCTTTTGGGGGTTTGTTTTGCTTTGTTTGTTTGTCCCTTTCCTCTTTCCCTCCCTCCCTTTCTTCCTTCCCTCCCTCTATTCTTTATTCATCCTTAAAGACGGAAAAATGTTCTCCAAGGCTAGTTTCTCATCAACAGAACTCAAGTCCTTAGATCTCCCTGGACTTCCCAGCTGCCCACGTGGAGGCTGGCAGCTCCTGCCACTCAGTCAGTTTGCCATGCAGTGAGAGCCTTCTTCCAGTGTGGGTATCTTCAGTTGAACCTTGATCTGATACTTGCTCTTTTGATGTGACATGGAGAGAATCAGTCACAGTTTGAAATAACATCCACCACTCCTAAATCTCTAGCCTTCCTCTCGTCTGTGTTATTTTTCCTTAGACAACTAACAGCTATTACTGCATGGTGTTTTGTGAGCTTTGAGTTACAGTGACTGAATGTATGTAAAGAAAACAGCCGACAAGGGTAAGGAAGAGTAGGATGCTGGGCTTGGAAGTCCGTGTTTAATCACATTGTGGCTCCCTATTTTCCTGGACAGGGCAGTGCTCGTTAAGCCTGGTCAGCAGGTGTGATTGGAGCCTTCGTAGCCGGTACCTGTCCTGCTCACACAGAGTGGAATGCGTGGTTTGTGATGTGTAGTCCCGCAATGTGAGTCTCAATCCATTTCCATCCGTGATTCAGTTAATGTAAATTCCCTAACCATGGCAAATTTAGCTGATAATTCTGTCACTGGTTTCTATCTTTTAATGTATTTTTTGAAGCATTTTAACAGGAAATTGGAAGAAGACGTACTGGGCACATCCAGTTTACCCCTACGACAGCTCAGAAATAGAGAGTCATAAGTACATTTTCAAAATCTCCCACTCAGGATATTACATGTATCAGAGTTTAAAAACTGTAATGAATAAAGACAGAAAATGGGCTAATTGAAGGTGGTACAAGGGAATTAAAAACCCTAATTTTACAAAAAATGTAGGCACTTTATTTTATTGTACCCCCTGAAGGTAAGCAGAATGTAATTGGGGAATAACTTCCGTTAACAAATGGTGATAGCTGAGACGCTTTAAATTGGGTTAGGAATTTGGAAATATGTTACAAAATGGATTATATAAATGTAAGATCCTCGATATACCTACAGAGCTATAGGGCCCAAGGTTGGATTATTTGTGGCTACATTATTTGCATACATGCATAATTCATATACAAATTATTGTAGACTGGAGCCGTAAGAAGAATATGGTAGGGCCCAGAAGGAGGGCTGGATCCTGAGCCCCACCGCCCAGTGCTGTGGTCCTTGGGTCTCAATAAAACATCGCCGCCCAGGAGAAGGTTGGAGAAGGGTATTTGAGAGAGGGAATGAATGGAGAGCCAGGGCCCCTGCTCACAGGATTGGGTAGATCTGGTGAAAGCAGAGTATAAGCTCAAACACTGCATATTGATTTCAAGAGGTCCAACAGACATTCATTCTCATTCTCTCTCTCTCTCTCTCTCTCTCCCTCTCTCTCTCTCTCTCTCTCCCTCTCTCTCTCTCTCTCTCTCTCCCTCTCTCTACACACACACTCTCTCAGGTAGGAATGCTTTTAAAAACCATGTATTATTCTCTATTCATGGGCTTAGTAGGATCTTAAAGGGATGCATGGTTGTTGGAGGCAGACTCAGACTTTTTAAGGTGACTTGAGGAAGGACAGCCTTGGGTGCCAGGGCAGAATCCTGAGCTGGCTGCACGGCTGGACAAGTTTTGTTGCAGCATTTCTGATACTTTACGACTGCACAGCGCATGATGAGTGTTCTTTTCACCTTCTGCTTCTTATGCCTTCACATATTTGTACAGAATGGGCCGTGGAATTCCTCCACTCCCCTGCTGCACTGCTCCAGTGAGGTGCTGGTTCTCAGCACGGACTTCGGTAAAAGAGAAGGGAGAAATTAGATAAGGAAATACAACAGAAAACAGGACACAAATAGAAATAACGAATGCATCCCTTTTTTGAGTTACCTCAAATGAACCTTTAAGGGATCCCATGGCAAAATTTCAATAGCAGATGATTCGGTCCTAAAATATAAAGACCGAGGCCATTATCCGGCACTTTGCAAGACCCTAAATGAGTCCTTAGAAGCATTGTGTGCACTATCAGTGTGGTCGCCACCCCATGACCAGTCTTTACTTTTTATTTTTCCTTTCATTTTACCAGATAAAAATATATAACTACCATTTATCGAAGGGCAGATACAGTAGAAAGCACTTTATAGTATGTCATTTAATCTTCAAAACAACAGCCCTACAAGGTTGGGAGTATGCTTATTTTACAGATAAGTGAGGCTTACAGAGGTTAAATATTGATGAAGGTCACCAGTTATCCATTGGTGGGGTCAAGATTTGAACCCAGATGTAACCTGGCACTGAAGTACAAGTTCAGAACCACTTCCCCATACTACTTCTAGCTGGCCTCCAAGGAGAGCATCAGTGTTAGTCAGCTCAGATGACAAATGAAGCTGTCCACAAATAGATGGAGGACTGTCATGTCGCAGAAGGAGAAAACCTTACAGTGTGGTTCCAAGGGTGACACCAGCAGGTAAATGACTAAAGGCGGCAATGTCAAGTTCAGAGCATGGAGTCTTTGGTGCTGCCAGAGCCTCTACTGTGGGACAGAATGTCCATAGTGAGCTTATCATGCTACCATGGCATCCTGACAACTTCCAGCAGACCAACCATGCATGGATTTCCTACTGTCCTCTGCTTTTCTTCCTCACCTGCCCCTGTGGCTCTGAGTACAGCCTATCTCCTGGGCTCAGCTTTTTATGTTCTCCCCTCCTGCCGGGAACATGGTCCCTGGTCCACCCTCAAGTCTGTGTCTTCCTACTCTCTCTTCCTACTCTCTGAAGGACCCCTCAGTGACCTCTTTTGCTTTTGCTCCTATCTGACCTTAGCCAAGATCTGGTTTTCTACTTTTTACTCCCTCACTTGTGCTGACAGCTGGAAGGGAGACCATGTTGTGACACAGGAAGAAGTTTGTCCCAGGAAGTAGGTTAGGTGCAGTATGAGGAAGATCTTTCTAGTAGTCAAGGCTATCGAAAGATGGGATATTTCTTCTGCCTGGGAAGGTAGTAATAAGATCGGCCCTTACCTGGTACACAGCAGGACTGTGTCAGAGAAGAAAGAGAGCCAGAGCAAACCATGATTTGGTTCTTAAAGCCACATTTCAGAAGTGACATTTGTGTATATATTTCATTGACCAAAGCAAGTCACATGGCCACTCCTGTGTTAAAAAGGGTAGAGAGGTATAGTCTGCCCGCAAGGAGGGGCACAAGTCCTACGCCCGAGCTTGGCATTAATGGGGCAGGGAAGTATGAAGTTTACAGGGCATTGGATCTTTGGAACAGTGATGTAATCTGCCACAACATCCATGCCATAATAGAGCTCATGAAAGTGCTAGTTGGGTGGTTTCAGGTGCATAAAAGTTTGAAAGTTTCCTTCTAGCCTTGAGATTCTGTGATGGATAAAGACCTCCCAATATTATTGTGGGAACCAATTACTTTCTGAAATATTGAGGCAGGGAGGTGAGGGCTTGGAGTGACAGGGATAGTAAAGTTTCTGGAGCAGGGTGGCAGCAGCTTCTCACCACATCCTTCCCTGCAGACACCAAATGACCTAGTGCCCAATAGAAATACAGTGTGAACCACATGTGTAATTTTAAATTGTCTCCGAGTCACACTTAAAAAGGTTAAGATGGCCACAGGTAATATTCATTTTAATAACTTATTTAACCTCATATATTTAAAATACTATCATTTGAACAGAAAATCAATATTAAATAAAAATTATTCATGAGATAGTCTACATTCTTTGTTTCATACTAAAGCTTTGAAATCTGTGCATATTTTACACTTAAAACTCAATGTGGAGTAGCCCTATTTTAAGTACTCAGTAGACATGTGCTGTGGCTCGTGGCTACTGTACTGGACAGTATAAATTTAGTGGAAAATGGTAAGTCTCTGGCATCAGACAGACCTGGGTTTGGGGTCTCAGGTAGGGTGGGGATGACCTTTAGCTGCTGCTATTGAGCAGAGATGGAGAGAAGTAGTAAGAATCACAGTTTCATATGTACACTACAGAGGCATAGATGTAGTACAATGGTTAAGACTGCCCACTGGGTTCAGACAATTAGAAACCCACCTTATTTGAAATCAGCTATGCTTCCTACTAGCTCTGTGATCTTGGGTAAGTTACTTAACTTCTTTAAGTCTAAGTTTTATTTTTGGAAAAATAGGGAAATTTTACTTCCCCTGGATGATCTATGTGAGGATACTTGATAGCATACATATGTTGCCTGACACATAATAGATACTTAGTAAATAGTTATCAATGATAAAATTTGTATTATTATTTTGTGAAGGACGAAGGGGGTAGAGGGACAAAGATCATTGTCACGAGGAGGGGAGAATGTTCATGGCAGCAACTGAGCAGGTCAGAGTTTATCATCAGAGAGTACACACCAATTGCTCAGGGAGAGAACTCTAGTCTACACCACATTTCTTCACTGTTCACCCTGCAGGTCTTTCGAAATCATTGTCTTGTTCTAAAACCTTGCAGTCGAACTCCTTCCATCTAACCCACTCTCTATTTTCAGTACTTCTAGAAAGAAAGGCTCTGAGTTTCACGTTTAGAAGGGTTTGGAGAAAGTGTTTCGGTCATCAGTGAAAATTAGGTCTCGCGCTCTGGAGAAAATTTCCTTCCCGATGGTGTCCACAGATCTGACTGCTACTTCTGGCAGCCTGATGCTTATCACGGAGTCTCGTCTTGAGACGAGCAAGCCATTTTGTTTCTGGCCAAATGTGCCTGAAATTGAGATCCGTTCCTTGGTGCATTTGCAGCATCATCTTCAAGGGTCCAGCACAGAGCCCAAGAGAACATACTCCACGACAGACAGTGTATCCCAAAATTAATGTACCTTATCAGTAAGGTTGGGAGGGAAAGGAGGCTAGGGGGTTAAAATACAACTGAAAGCCATAGCCAGCCCCCCTTCTTTGGCTCTGTCTTAAGAAATTCTTTCCCTAAGTCTCCCCACAAGCTAGCCAGACCTCAAGTCCTTTGTAATATGAGTGTTTTGGGAGCGAGCACACACTGACTTCAAAACCGTTATCAGCACCTTCCGTGAGATCAAAAAACAAGCAATACGGATTATAGCTCTTGGATGCCAAGTTTGAGAAGGCTCACAATACACCAATTTTCCAGGACAATGAGTGTCTCAGAGTTGATCCTTGATCCTGCAGCAATGCAGAGAAATAGCTACGTCCTCTGGCCAGCCAAGAAGACCTGTTTTCTTAGCAACTGGCACCATTAGCTTCAGAAGGGGATAAGCAACCATTGGAATTTCAAATGGCGAATTTCCCAGAAATGCATTCTTCTTTTCAGAGAACAGCACAGATTGGCTGGCTTAAATGAGGTACCTAGGGTGATATCCTGGCACCCAGTATATAGGAAAAGTATTTCCTGGGTGTTTCATAGTAAGGATTATTTATATTTTCAATTTGCTATATGCTTTTAGCAATTTTTCCATTGGGGGAAAACACATTTTTCTAGCAATAAATAACTAAACATCACTGTAACTCTCTTAGAATCAAATAAGAGTGTATGTAATTGAGATAGATCACAAAAATAGAGTTTTTCACTCTTATTTGATCTTGCTATTTTACATGAATAAGAAAACAAATGAATCTTTTATGAACTTCACTTTCATCATGAATAATGTTGTATATGACATTTAAACATACTCTTAATTATTTACTACATTTTTTTCTGTTAATTTCTGGGCACTTAAAAATAAATTGAGGTTTTTTTGGAGGAAGGGGTTGATTTTGCACAAACATACCTTTCAGCTTTTCTGTGCAATCTATTCATTTCAAGGACATTTCCGTATAGGATCCAAATTCTCCATTTCCTTTGCGCTGCAGTTTAATGAAACCCCAGCATTTTTCTTGCTCCAAAAATGCCAAATGTAGTTAAGAATGCCTTGATAATATGCTATTGCTAAAAACTATTTATATTCATAGATTCCTGACAGTTTACTGCTTTTTGACATGGTATCTCTCATTGTAGATCTTTGGCCAATATATATGTATATATAACGTGTATATTTATATTACATAATTAACACATACAAATATTTCACTGCATTTTGGTCTCCGATTGCTACCAAACATATCTATACTCTGAAAAATACAAATATGTAAAGCACTTATTATCAGGATACAATTCTAGATATGCATCTATAAATCATCTTTAAGTGGTTATGAATATTTTAGAAGCTAAGAATAATGTATAGGAATGCAGGATGCCCTAAATTTCAACCAATGTCAGTTTCACATTTTGCTGCTTCTGTAGAAAATAACTCATTACCATCAAGTATGAAATTAAAAGCCAGACAGAAGTAGTTGCTTCTGTGAAGTCAGTGTATGCATGTGCTTGTGTAGGGGTGTGTGTCTTTATGTATTTTTAGTGAAGGAAAGATGTCAAGAGGGGCTGGAGACATGTTAGGGAAGGAAAGCGTCACATTCCACTTTACAGAATAACATGCAGTGTGTTTCATAAGCAAATGCACGGGAACCTTTTTCTTCATTAAAATTTGGGCCAGAGAAGATGAGTATGGCTGCCAGGGTATGTAAGGAGATGTGCTGGCCCATGTGAGAAATAAGAAGGATGTGGGGTAGGAGTGTAGGCCCTTGGAGGAGACATCCCAAAGCCTCCTGAGTCACTGTGTAACTTTGTCTTGGTGCATTTGTGGTCTCTTTCCCTGCTGGACAGATAGCAAGCAGGCGACTCTTTGGATAAGCATAGCTAACCACTGTTTGTATATCAGTCAGGGAGTGCAGGACTATGGCAGGTGTGCCACATTTCATGACAACCTCACCATGCTTTCCCCAACCTGTGTTTAAGCTGAGAGCAGGGTTCCTTATGGGGATGGTCATAGTCAACATCTTTGGCCTCATTTTAAAAAGATAACACACCATAATGCTGTGCTCTTTCTTGCAATAGCAAGTATGTGAGCAGCCTAAAAAGAGAGAATGAATTAAAATGCTGTTAATTACGCTTGAGGCTATGACACTCCTTCCCAAGTAATTACGAGAGGGAGAAGCGTCCCCAGTGTTTCTGGTTCCTGATAGTTTGCACAGAAGGTGGGAAGAGTGTGTTGCACTCCTCTCTCAAGTTCTTGGTCTTCCTGGGCCCTAATAAAGCCAGTAGCCTTTGCCCAGTATTGGGAAAGCTGTCTGTTTGACTTTAGGGCCACGATCTTGCTGTCAAGAGGGAGTAAAGTCAGAAGGGGCTTTCGTGATATAAATAACCCCAATTTTACCTCTTTTGCTTATTAGAATAGAGGAATTTAGAGCTTGCTGAGGAATTGTCTATTTTGCAGAGCTGGCCATTGAGGCATGAGGTCACACAAGTGGTTAATGCAAGAAATTTTTTTTTACTGCTTTAATCATTTTTTAAAATTTTTAATTATTATGGTTGTATAGCTTTACAGGGTACGTGAGATGTCTTGATACAGGCATACAAGGTGAATTAATCAAATCAGGGTAATTGGGGTATCCATCACCTCAGGCATTTAATGGGTGCAAAAATATAGTTAGATAGGATGAATAACATTTATAGCACAACAAAGTGACTATAATCAACAGTAAGTTAGGTATACTTTAAAATAACTAAAAGAGTGGAATGGGAATGTTCCTAACACAAGGAAATGTTAATGTAAGAACTTTTAATTGTGTTTTTCACCGTATACAAGGTCGTCACTCATCCACTGAGTCAAAACAAAGAAAAGAAAGGAAGGTAGATAAGCCAGTGGTTAGTGCTGAGCTGTGGGAGCTAAAATAACTGCATTTGTTCTTTAATACATCTGTCACCTTGAGAGTCTCCCTTGACCTCTTGCCCTAGTCACTGGAGGGAAAGAAATGCCAGGCACAGCTGAAATAGGAAATGCGACACGTCTGGTACATTGTCTTTGGCAAATGGATTACAGGAAACACTGATGCTTTCTGATGTCGTTTCAGCCGTGTTTGGGGACAGTCTGGAGTTGAGGGGTGGACCTTGGCAGATTACACATGTATCAGAGTTCAGAGGTTTATTTGTTCTTGCAGAGATTCCAAATACTCTTGAATGTGGCACAGAAAATGAATTAAGAGAGAACGGGGCAGCTACAGGTACTTTACAGACGTGAGGAGACTTAATAAAGGCTCTGTTGAGATGAAAGGACCTTAAACTCTATTAGCAGTATCCTTGGGACACACACCCACACACCCACACACACACACACACACAAAAGCGGGACATCCTGAAATGGCTGTCACTGGAGCAATTCACTGTGAAGATCTTCCCCCTAATTGAAATTAATGATGCTTCCAGCAGCCTGATTTGAGCCCCCGGGCCTCCCACTTACGCAAATTCAACAGGCAGGACCCAGCTCTTAACTGGGGAATTTGGTTTCCATCTGGTCTCCCGTTTTGAGAGTCTCTGCTTGTCCATGTTAGGGCGTCTTCCCTAAATAAATCAATTTACCTCTAAGAATGTTTGCACAAGACTAGACAGGACCAGCTTGTCGGAAAATTGGGAAATTCTCAGAACTTGTCTTTGGCAAGCTTAAAAATTTCTCATCTAGGGACTATGTTTTCTGAACTAAAAGATTTTTTTGTTTGTTCATATTTTTGCAACTGCCAGGTGCAAAAGATAATCTAGAAGATGTATTTTTTTTTTGTAAATCAATAAATATTTATTTAATCGTAGAAACTTAGAGCTGAAAAGGGTCTTAGAGATAAGCCTTCATTGGGAATGAAATCTTTTTTTGTTTTGTTTTGTATTTTGGTTTGTTCAACAGATCTCTTTCTTCTATTCTAGCACTTGGTTCTCAAACTGGCAGCACATTGAAATCAGCTGGGAAACTTTAAAATCCCCAATGCTTGAGGGAATCTCATTTACTTGGTCTGGGGTAGAGTCTGATTCTAATACATGGCAACATTTGAGAACCACTGTTCTAGTAGATTTGTAGTACATCTGTCCATCCATATATACATATGCATGCACAGTAATGGCACCATTAGCAGGATATTTCAAAGAAACACTTATGTAACTGCCTAGATTGAATTGAATGAAAGAATTCATTTTGGATGCTAACATATTAAACATCTAGGTGGTTTTATGGAGACCCAGAATTCAATACTGGAAATTGGATCTGACCTGCCAGGTGATTGTCACTCATCTCTTACATGTGATACCTCTCAATGATCATGCTTTTCCCCCAACTCAACTCAGATGGGAAATATAGCATGGGGTGTATCTCCTCCTTTGAAAATTTGCATTTTAGGATCATCCAAAGAGGATTGAGGTTTGGGGACATCAATGACTTCCTGGGATAGGCCACCTGTGACTGTAGGAAGTCACCCTGCCCTGGTTGGCTAAATACTATGAGCAGAAAACCCATCCAGCCTTTCCCAGACAATTTTACCCTCCAAGCAAAAAGGCTTTCCCTATTAACTACTTCGGTACCAGCGTCGACTATAGTCGACAGCCACAGATGAACACGCGACAGCCGTGTTATGAAGGCATACAGCCGAGCGTTGACTTTAGTTGACAGCCAAAAGCTTTTACTTTTACAGCTTTTATCTCTGCAGTTGCAGTGTGTACGTTCAGCTAATAAGTTACTACGAATCTGTGACCTTTTAACAAGTCCTTAGTAGGAGTTATTATAGTTATTTTCCTAAAGCTGCCTGTAAAGTAAAACAAGCTTTCAGTGCTTTAAAGCTTTCCTCATCACACAAGAGCAAAACGGATTCGTCGTCAATGCACAGCGCAAACTATCCTGCAGACTATGAGTGCCGGCTGTGGGCAAGGTTTCGCGGCCGGTGAGCGCCGTACCGAAGTGGTTAAACAGTTAATCCACTGCCTTGAATAAGTGGAGAACAGAATTTCTGAATCATTTCTACTTATAAACAAAGATACAACACTCTCCTCAAGGCCAACTCTGAACATACCAGCACAGGGTGGCCTTGAAGATCTCGTCTAATATTTCATCTGAAAGCAAGAGGATAATGAAGCTAAGAGGCAGTTGCTTGGTTTTCTGGAGGTGGATGGAGAAGACAGGTTACATGTGTGCTTAGAAGAGTGACCAGATGTGTCTTCTCCCAACCCACCACCCAAAAACCTTCCCTTCTAAGTCTCACGTATGGTTCTGCTTAGAATGTTAAGTTTTCCTTGTCAGATATTATTTGGGTTAAGTCATTGAAGGTATTTGCCAAGAGACAAGTCTGGAAGGCAGCACTTGTGATTCTCAATGGCATGAGGGGTGAGACCCTGTTCGGGGCTGGGGTGGGGTGCTCATGTGTACTTCCCCTCCCTTTCCCACACTGAGCTGAAATCACTGGGGCAGTGAAGGATATTGTTGCTAATAGGAACTTATTATGCATTTCGTAGGCAAGGTGTGGAGATACATTTTCTTTAAAAAAAAAAAAAGAAAACTGAGAATGATTGATTTAAACCAAGAGTGATTAACGTTTTGGCACAAATTAGTTGATCAGATGCTAGCAAAAGCCCTAAGGACAAGGACACGGGAGAGGAGAGATGTGATGGGAAAGGAAGTGGGACAGTAAAATCTAAGACTTGGAGAGGTGACCCCAGGTGGGGTATTGCCCTGAGGGCTCTTGGCCAAGAGGGGAGCAGAGAAAGAGAGCTGGGGGAAAGACAGGGGTCAAGGAGGATCCGAATCAAATGCAAAGGCTCCGAGGACAAATTAATTCATGCCTTACCCTGACTGCACCCAAACCGGGAAAGTCTAAGTCTTGTTTTTTCTGTTTGTGTCCCAATAAAATTAAATGCAATCAGAAATGAAAACTGTTTTTGTTTGTTTCTTTTGCTACATTAATAGTGTAGAGCTTGCCATGTGCCAAACACCATTCTAAGCACTTCATATGGTTGCTATGAGCAACTCTAATAGTAGATGTTATTATTGTCCCCATTTACAAAGACCAGAGAGGTTAAATAATTTCCAAAGGCCACACAGCTTATGAGTGGCTGGGCTAGAATTTTGAAGCAGTCAGTGAATCCTACCAAATATTGTCTTCAAGACAACATCCTGCCCTTTCTCTATAAGTGTTAAGAGTACATGTGGACATGCATCCCAAAGAAGAGAGATACTGCCTCCAGTCTCTTTTTAGGGCAGGTCAACAGGTTATTTATTTTTGAGGCCCTTCGCCTTGAAAGAAGACAAGGCTTTTTCTTTTCTTTTCTTTTTTTTTTT
>VBSM01002959.1:4261012-4290491 GCA_008086735.1 Cheirogaleus medius
AAAAAAAACAAAAAAAACCCCCAAAAACCTAAATGCATCTGCTTATGTTGAAAGCCCCCATCTGTTTGGTTTGATTTCCCTTCCTAAGAGCTTCCAGAATGGCTCTGGCTTTTTTCTCTCTACCTACTGTTTAGTTGACCTTCTCATGCATAGGCTTGAAACTGCTTAAGTTTTTCCATGCAACCGCCACCGGCATGGTGAGAACAATATCCCATCGGGCCTGATGCTGGACGAGAGGCTCCACGGGAGTAGAATATTGCCTGTCTTACTAGCTACTGAAGACCTGGTCCCCACTGCAGTGCCCAGCACAAAGAAGGTCCTTTATGGTTTTGAGAGATACAGCGATCTTCCCAAGGTTACTCAACAGGTGTATTTATCTTTTGCGGCGTAACCAATTCCCACACACTTATTACAAATGACCACTAATGGCTTAGAACAATGCCCACGTATGATCTCACGCTTCTGCAGGTCAGAAATAGAGGAGCAGCTTATCTGGGTCCTCTGCTTTGGGGTCTCATACGGTGCTGCAAATAAGGTGTCAGCTACAGCACATCTCCTCGGAAGGCTTGAGCGAGGGGAAAATCCACTTCCAAGCTCTCTCACTTGATTGCGAGCAAGACCTAGTTCTTTGCTTGCTGTTGGCCAGAAGCCACCCTCAGGTCCTTGCTACACAGGCGTCTCCCAAATGCGGTCACTTGCTTCAGAGTCTGCTAGCGAGATGGAAGTCACACTCTTATACAACCTGATCATGGAAACAGCATTTTGTCACCTTTGCCATGTTCTATGGATAGGAAGCAAGTGACAGGTCCTGTCTGCACTGACAAGGAGAGACCTATACAAGGACACAAAGACCAGGAGAAGTAGATCGTTGGGGCCCATCTTAGAGTCTGGCCACAACCGTCGGATGTTGATCATGGACCTAGGATGAGCCTTGTCTCTCCTTTCAATCTCCCTCCTCCGTGGCCACCCGTCCACATGCACTTGGAACATACATGTAGTGTGACTTCCTACGAGCGGGGCAGCAGCGTGTGGGTAAGCCACAAGTATGGCGAGAAGGTCCCACCATCTATTGAGGTAATGACTAAAAGAGATAACACTAAATATGTACTACGAGAGAACACAGATACACACACACAAATACAGGGGTGGAGAGGGATTCAAGTCTGGAAACATGAGAAGTCCAGTGACATAAATACCACTTTGGCTGGAATTGTTGAAATTTCATAGAGAAGATGTGATGTAAGATTGGTCTTGAAGAGTAGGTAATGACCAACATTTAGCGACCTTTATATGTGTTTTAATGAGCGTTTTATATAAAATATTTCAATTAATTTTTGCAGAGACCCCCTAAGGTAGATTTTATTACCATGTCCACCTTAATGATGAGGACACCAAGGCTCAGAGAGGTGAATGACTTTCCCAAGGCCACCCAGCTTGCAGGTGGTAGGGAGGGAGCCAGACCCACATTTAGCCCGAACTCACATTTGTAACCACTACTCAGTATTGCTTCAAACAGGAATGGTCAGTGTAGACAAAGGGAGAAAGACTGCCCTGGCAGTAGAAATGGCATTAACTTCTTTGTTAGAGAAGGCTGGCATGCACTAGCTGGCTAGCCACCCAGTTGGAGAAATTGCCTTTCTCTCTATCTAGAAAATTCTTTCCTTAGCTCTTCATAGGGCTGGCTCATCCATGTTTTCAGATCTCAGCTCAAATGACATTTCCAGAGAGGGCGGTCAGGAACCCTCCACTCTGTCCATCACCCCCACAAGCTCCTCTTCGTCATTGCGTCTTGCTTGGCCACTACCACTGTGTCCCCTCCACGTCTACACAGTGCCTAGCACAGAGCAAGTCCCTCGCCTGGCGTGGAGTCATTATGGGACAGGAGTGGATATGAAGGTGGGGCTGTGTTTTGTGTCATTAAGGATAGAACCTATGGAAGAACTCTGAGCAGGAGAGTGACATAATGACAGCAGGGCTTTGGGGAAATGACTTTGTGGGTGGCGTGCTCTGGATGATGATAGTAATGAACAATTTGCTTTCAGAATTCCTGCCGATCATTTCTGTACCCTTGACCTTTCTAGCACCGAAAGACTTTCAGCTGTCCACCTTTCTCCTGCCAAGGGGAAAACTCACTTAGAGTGACATGTTATTTTGATCCTTCCAGGAAATTTTGCACTTCAAAAGAAGAGTTGATGCTTACCACTGGCCCCTGGGTTCCAGACCTGGTTTAGGCTCCGGCATGCTGTGTGACCTAAGTCTCTTGATAAGTCTCTTCATGTCTCTGAGCCTAAATTATTCTTCTGTAAGATGAGGGGCTTGAGCTAGATGCCAATTCAATGATCTCACTACGCTTGTTTCTAATTTAAATCTGGAGCATTTTGATACATAATCAGAGATTTTTAAAAAAGTCTTTATTCTAAGAATAAGGAAATTTCAATATTTCTCATTACCAGTCACTATTTTCAACATTTCCTGGTCAGTGGTCAAGAAAAATTGTTGACTTATGTTGCCCCGGATTACAGGTGAGTTGGTTTATTTATCTCGCTATCTTTTCTCACGTTCTGCTTCCTCCTCCACCAAAGGTCCAGAAATATGCAGCCACCCTCTTGTGAGACGCGGTCTCAGGAGGTAGATGGGTGTCCATTGTTTCTGCGTTTGTAACACTGTGCTTTATAACAGAAAATGCTCTTGAGCCAGGGTCATCTTGGGAATGACAAAGACGGGATCGGCCCATGACTGCAATGTCACAGGATTCCAAATGATGTGAAAGAAAAGTAAAAACGACTCACAAATAATGTAATTCCAGAAATCCTCTTGCTACTGCTCAGCCCCGCGTCCCGCCTGTGCCGCCCACCCTCCCTCTCCCCCGACGGTCCCCATCCATCCTCTGGAACCTTTCCTGCCATGTGCCTTCGCAGCCTCCAACAAATATATATTTAGTAACTCCCAGACAGATTTCCATCTAGGACGTCACTGCAGCATACAAATGAGGCATCCGAGTGACGTTCTATGGCTAGGTTGTACGTCGAATTGCCGCAGCTGCTTACATTCCTGCTGTACAGCACGCAGGTGTCCCACCCCCCTTCTGTCAGCCTGCCCCCCCACCCCCCACTCACCCAAACGCAGCATGCTTCCGACTTCTGGAAGTACAGATGATTTTCCCTCTGAAACTTCAGAGGAGGAGACTGCCTGGCAGCTTTCGAAACTTTCCTTGTGTTCTGTTAAATTGAAATCTTGTTTTTAGACCACAGAACAGAGTGGAGGGATGCGGTGGCGGTCTTCTCGGAGCATGTCGAGATGATCAATCTTTTTAAAGACCAGCAGGCGTGAAGTGTGGCAGCGCTCAAGTGCGCGGATCCGCCGCGTCTGACTTGCTGGAGTCTCTGTGTAGACGGATAATTGATCGCATCTTAGCCGTGGAACCAGCAGGATTAATTGTTGAATCCTACATGCGTGTGCGCATTAGATTGTGTGTGGGTATGTCCCTGAGTGTGATAGAGTCACACAGGCTTTCCTTTCCTTTGTGTCCTGGAGCAACCTGTCTCTCCCTTGCCCCAAATCTCTCACCCCTTCTCCTCCAAAATCCGTAGGGTACAAACAACATTTCAATCTTTGTATTTAAAACACAAACACAATGAGCCTATTTAAATTCCTTCTTCTAATATTATTTCAGAACAAGACAGAATTCATTAAATAGAAATTAATCACGTTTTTCTCATAACCACAAGTCATCCAACGAAGACCAGGGGGCCTATCCTAAGTTTTCCTGACAAGGTAGGCACTGACTGCTCTGCATAAGAATTGGTGATGGAGAGGGGCTCTGTCCCTCCTCTGTCACCTGCACTTTCCCACCTTGCCATCTGTGAGCTAGGGCAGTGTTGGATCACAGACTGTGGCCACAGAGGCCATTCCCCGCTTTGTTTTGTGAAAGGTTTATATGAAAATGTACTTACTCCATGTAAGCCACAGTTAACTCACATGCAAAACAGATTCGGTGTTGCTGAGATGGAGGAAGCGAGTCCAACACCTCACTTGACGTGCTCAGCTCGGTGACAGGTCCATTCACAGTGCTCAGTACCTAGTGAGGGGCTACTAATGGAGAGGGAGAAGTAATCAGAAGCTATGTTCCCCTAGGTGGTGCCCAGGCCATGCACAGCGAGTGCGAGAAGGCATTAGGATTTCTTTGGAAGTTTATATTTTATCCACAAAGGAAAGAAATTAGCTCTATTAACTATAGAGTGACTCACGGCCTCCCCCAGTCTTGTGTGTCAGACTGTCCCCATGGGCTGGGAGGCAAGTCACTTATCTCGGGGAAAGAGTGGGCTCGTCACAGCAAACACACGCGGACACGGGGCCCTTGCACTGGTTTTCGTGTCAGTGTGTTGTGATGAGTTAGCACGTGTGCAGTTAGGTGGGTTTGACAATATTATCTAGTTTTGACCAGACTAATCCTCATAATACAGACGTGTGTCTAAAAGAGATTCCTGCTCTAATTACTTAATTTAAAAAACTGCATTATAGATACTGTCAAAAATTGGGGAGGGTCTGAAATTTGACAGTACTTATAAGCTAACGAGCTAGCCTGCCACCCTTCATGGATGCTGGCAGAAGACACGAGACTCCTGGGTCAGAGCCCAAGGACTTTGTTACTCATGGCACAACAAGCAGCATGAGCCTCATGCTTGTCCTGCCTACCCTTGCTCCCCAAGTCCACGTGGCCGGCGCGGACAGCCCTGGTGGAAGCTGCACATGCAGTGCGTTTGTGTCACAGCGGAACAAACCCTGAGTGAAGGAAACCCAAATCTTTTATAATGGGACAGCTAGAAAACCTGCCCAACCTTTGCCCCAGAGGAAGATGTTATCTTTATAGTGTTGGACAGCAAACAAACCTGCTGCTCGCTCCTTGGGCAGCCCCTGTTTCTATGTTTCAAGGCTTTTTGCCATACAAACATCCTCGGAAAGATAGTCCGGGATGAAAGTTGTCAGTGCCTCTGCGTACCAGACGTGCAGAAAAATAAGAGATCTGTGAACTGTCTCACCACAGATATTATGTACTAATGAAGTGCAAAAGAAAATAAGAGAATATCTGAACCGACATTTCTCCAAGAATGAGCAAAGCCTTTTATAAGAGATAAACAATAACAATCTAATCAGATCTAACAAGAGGTCAGCTAAAAGAAATTGACATGATAAAAGACTATCTGAAATATAGATTTATGTCTACTGTATAAACTTTGATACAATTATATATACTGTGAAATATTGAAATATTAGCAAATGGTAATAGCATATTTATATAATTTATAAATAAATATACATATAAGTAAAGAATAAAATTGGGGAGGATCTGTGTTCAATTTGTTGAACAACAGGGGAGACACATTCAAAGTCATATTGATCCCTGCTCTAGAGACAACAGTAATATGATGTACTGGGACTTGGAAGGATTCCAGAATGCAAAAGACCTTGGTCTAATAGTCTTTTTTATTCTAAGTTCTTCTCTAGTAATAGCAAACGTAGAACCTTCCTAAGAGCTTCTATATCATGATGGATTATTTTGGGTACAGAACAACTTTTGGCTGGAATAAGAGTCTAGAAGTCATTCCTAAGTGCCTTGATTACCTCCTGAATTAGATTCAATCAAGTTCAATCAAGTAAGGAGCATTAAACTTCCCCCAAATCTCTGGAAGTCAGTTTCCCCAGGGAACTGAACTTTCTACTAGGCTGAGTGAGACCCTCCACCTGCTGAGGGAGGCAAAGCCATCCCAAGGTGGAGCAGGGCCTGGGACAATTAAGATCGTGTACCTCTTCCCAAATTCCCCAACCCCAAGCTTGTTGAATCACATTCATGTTAACATCTGGGCAAACATTAGAGGAAAGCAAATCACAAAAGGGTAGGGGTGATGGGGTTGGGGGCAGAGGGACTCTTAGAGGATGTGATGGTTATTAACGAGGGCAGCTCTGCCTTGCTGTTTGTTTCTTTGTCTTGGACTCAGATCCACATATACAAGGCAGCTCCTCATCTTCCCTCTTGCTCTTCCAGGCTTTGCCTTTACCCTGACAATTCCTAAACAGAGAGCCTGGAGCAATTGCTCCTGTTTAGAGCCTCTGGGAGTCTATTTTCACAACTGTTTGGTGCAGAAACACTTGAAAGAGTATGAAGGGGTCAACCTTGGCTGATCTGTGCAGCCCCAAAAGGGTCCCACTGCTTGCCTAGCAGTGAGGGCAACTCCATTTCTCCATCCTGCCGTCAAAAGGCTGAAGTAGGAATACTGTGTCATTCCCAATGGGACGATGCATAGATTTTGAGGCCTTACAATCCTAAATTGGAACACTGGCTCATCTCCTGTGGGTACTGTGACCTTGGGTTAGTTACTTTGCCTTTCCAAGCCTCCGATTCCTTGTCTGCTCACCTGGGTAGACGCATTTATGAAAATCGTGAGGCAAACACATGGCATGTAGCCGGTGCTATGTAAACACTCATTGTTCTTCCCTTTTCTCCTCTTTTGTAGATTAGTTAGGAAAATTAATGACATAGAAAGGCTCTTGTGAATCTTTAAAGCTATTATAATTCTTATTTCATTATTATTGAGCATTTGCTGTTTCTTCCTCCAGGTTTTCTTTGCAGCTTCCTGAGTCTAAAATCCTACCTCCTCATGGGAAGGACCATTTCTTACTCTGCTGAGATACCCAGTGATAGTTGTGGAAGGAACTGATTAGTACATTGGCAGATATTGGCAGCTAGGACAGAAGATCAGGCCATTAATCTGGGTTTTGGAAAAGCAGAAGCCAAGAAAGGATTAAATGTTCAAGGATTTTATTAGGGGAACTGCCCATGAGGAAAACACAGGGCAGAGCTGGGAGAGGTCTGAGAGCTGTCTAAACGCCGTGAAAGTTGGACCCCCACCCCCAGTGAAGGAGAAAGATAGAGAAAGAAGGCCGGTGGAAGCGTTCCAGATTGCTATGGAGTGAAAGGAAGGTTGTACACGGCCGTGGGGGAGTCCTTGATCCAAAGCTGCTGTCAGAAGCGTTCTGTGTCTCCCAGGAATGGGCCTGCCTTAGTGTCCCTGCCACACTCAGTCAGTGGCTGACAGAAGCCCATGGAAGCATGACTTCAATGCAAATGCAGTGACGGATTTCTAAGGAGAGCAGCTGGGCCCTTGTTCTATCATACCCCTGTAACGGAGGAGTCAGGTGAATTCCCATGGCCACCGCAAGTCAGTCCCCTACACGCTCTCCTGCCCTCCTGGGACAGACTCTGAGTTAGGAGGCAGTATCTTTTCCTGTGTATTTGAAGGTGAACTGGGAAGTCATGTTGTGTGCATAAATATCTCCTCGTGTCCTGCCAGAGGTGACCAAAATTCCACCAGTGGAAATGTATCCCCAAAGGTCTTTGAAGTTTCCATGGGAAAGGATTAATTTAATAGCTTTGAGGATAAAGATCTTATATAGTTCAACATCAGATGAAGAAGTAGGGGTGGGGTGACACTAGAGGGTAGGGGTGTAGTCACGTTGAGAAAGAGCTGTAAGGCCCAAAAGACATTGGCAAACTTCAACAATTTTCCACAAAGAACACCAAGGTGAGCATTTGACCTGAATGAGCACTTGCTTGACTGATATTCACCAAAAAGATATGCCTTTGTTAGAAGGCAAAGCATGCTCTCCAGTGGACCTCCAGGGGCAGCCTCAAGTTGGCAAAGCTTGACAAGGCCCCCCTAGCTCTGTGTCATTCCCAAGAGTTTGTACATGACTCTTGTCTCATTGAGCACAGTGGCTGACCAATCTGGGCCCACAGCTTTGAGCTCCCCAGCCTCTTTGGAAGCTGACAGATTGCTCTCCTCCAAGGCCAGCACAGAGTCGAGCTGGATGTTAGAGCTCCTAAGTCTGGAGCACACATCAGTTGTTGGCTGGACCTGAACATCTGTTAGAGGGCAGAACTAAAAACACCCTGGAAACTTTCCCAGAGATACATTTCTCCTAGAGCCAAGAAGAAAACACAAGAGATCCACAGAACTTATTAATAACTGTCACACTTCTTTTGGGGCAATGGGAGAGCCAGTTTGGGGGCTTGATACCTTGAGTTCTACATGTTAAGTCTGGATGCCAAAATCGTCTAGGGCTGTGATTTTCAACAGGGCTGCATATCAGAACACTAGGGGAGTGTCCAGAAATATTAATCTCGAGGCAATACTATTGGAATGTCCTATTGAAGATGACAGCCTGGGAGCCTCTATTTTAAAAGCCTTCCACATCTCCCTCAATGTTTCTGATGATCAGCCATGTGTACATCAGCCAGTCCCCAAAGTGGCACCAACAGGCACTGGATTTTGCTTATTTGGACTTTGTCTTGATCTGAATTAATTTTTTTTAATAAGCTGGGGTATAATCAATTAAATAGCATAAAACACAGATGATTTACACACACCAAAGTAGGGAGGGTCCTCAGGAAGCTGGTGCTGAGATGTGCATACAAGGTTTTTTGTTTTTTGTTTTTCAAATCAGGGAGAGCTCTTGGGACTATCACCCATGGAAGGGAGAAGGCATCTGGATTGGGCAGAGGGAGATGCTGACCTGTGATGAAGTCCCAGTGAAGGCCCCCGGGGACCCCATGGGGAGCTCTGGAGCTGGATGGCCCTCTGGAGTTGCCCTGTGTTGGGGCAGGGCCTGGCCTTTAAACCCACATGTTGAGCAGTCATTGAATGTGGGCTGCCTATGGAGAGAGGTGTGACCTTTGGCAAGGCAGCCATCTTCAGCCTAGGCAATCCCCAAAGAGGGCTCCAGCTGAGAGCCACCTTCTGAGAGCACTCCCAGCACCTAGGGGAGAAAAGCCCTTTTCTCCTGAAGGAGGATCCAAGCAGAAAGGCACAGCGTCTACCACGGTGGGTTTGAACTTCAGATGTGATTCTTTCGTATGTAGGACTTCATCAGCACCTTGCTAGGCTAGGATGCAATTCAGCACTCTCTGCCCTCCTTAAGCTCACCATCTAGTATGAGCCCCGGGGTGCCAAGGAGGGGGCGGGAGCTAGTAGCTTTCACAGTCCCAGAGACACTGAGACAGCAACCTATGTGCGGGAGTGAAATGAGATGCTGAGCTGGGCATTTGACTCTTAGATTTGATAGAGAAAGAAGGTTGTCAGAGGTGAGAATACTCAGCTGGTTGGCAGGCTGTGCTAATGAGACCAAAAGCATACGTGTTCTGCCCATGCAGGCCAATGCGATGCATCCGTGTGCTCATTATAGACTGGGGTGAGCACGCATTAGCAAATGATCCGAGGCAAAAGATTTTATCGATTCCCTGAATTGTGTCTTATAGCAAAATAGTGCCCTACCACCATGCCCACCCCTAACCCCACACTATCTCCACGGAGAATTAGGCTCCCAACAGTTTAAAACCTCTGATTAATCATGAAGAGGTTTATTATGGCAGAAAATAATTCCATCAAGGCTGGATCCTGGATATTTGATTGTGCTGATTTTCATATGCCTCTGCCAAGTTTCACAGTGGTTAGATTCCCCTAATCCCTCAGTAATTATTAGAGATGTCTAGGAAAAAAAACCCACCACTTCCTTTTGATGAGAATGATTGTTTGGTATTCCTATTTATTTATTCACTTGTAATGAGCAGGAGACACTTGGTGAGCCTGTGCTGCTCCTCTGTCAGATCCTCTTACGCATAAATTATTTGAGGGTAAGATTTATGCTCAAAGAATAATGAGGTAAACAGGAGCAAAGGGAATAATTTAAAAGCAATTCATAATAAGGAAGTGATCGCATACGTACCGAAGGCACGGCGAACCCCATACTGTTGCTCAGATCTGTTTGAAGTTAGGTCAAAGGAGAATTCAATCCCAGAGACCATTTCTCCAATGAAACCCCAAAATGCTTTTTCCTGTTTTAACCATATCGTCACTTGAGACCTGACTGTTGAAAGCCAGATAGTTTATACCTTCATTAAGATTGTTTTGGCTTATTTTTATTTTCTAAATTAATTAATTAATTGTGGGGTTTTTTTTTTCTCCCTAAAAGTTTCGTCCTGGAGAAAGAGTGTTCATCATTAATTGGAACTATGTTCAATTCACCAAACGTCTTAAAAACAATTTACAAAAACTTAAAGGGAACAGGTTTGGAATGCAATTCATATGCAAAGACTTTTCATCAGGCCAAAAAGGCATTACTTGAACTATGAGCAAATAACTTTGTGACTAGAATTGTAAACAGTAACATAATTTGCTAATGGTTTGTCCCTGAAGTCAGACCTTATTCCTTTTACCTGGTTATTAATCTGAGACATCAGGGAAATGAGACAGAAATAATATATCAGCAAGTCATTTAGAAATTTGAAAAGATTTCTTATGCTATCTGAGCGGATATAATAGAGAAATATGTTCTGGATAATCAGAAGGAACCACCCAGAGGAAGGTCTTTAGAGCCATATTGCAGTCCTGTATTTTTCTTTAAGGACTGTTTTATAACTATACAGATTGATAAAATCTGTGAATAACAGCCTATGCTAGGAGGAACAGTTCTATAGCTTTTCATTACCACCTAGAAACCTCTGGGCTCCAAATTTATGTCTCTAGCCTGCTTTCTGAGTTCCATAGTTGCCTACTAGTCATCTCAGCCTGAAGCTCCTACAGGCCCCAAAACCACAACTCTGCTAAAGCTGAATTTATCACCTGTACTCCACCCTACAACTGTTTCACCTCCTACGATTCTGAATAAATAGAAGTGTCATATAGCTTTCCATGCTAGAACACTTGGAGGCATCTTTGATCCTTCCTATTAACCACACCTAAATATGTAATAGATGGCCAAATTCTGTTGACTCCATCTCCTTAATGCCTGTCTTATGATAGGAGTTGGAATTAGAATAAAAAAAAAATAACTGAAGAAAAGGGAAAACATAGAGCCCTGCCCCTGAATCAAAAACAAGATAAACTGAAAGTCCAACTTCCAAAGTAAAGAAGGGAAATCTAGAGGCTTTAGTTAATGGTGAGTTTATCATGAATTTAGCATTTAACTGGCCTCAAAAAGAGTTAACGTGACCCGAGGCCACATTAATTGAATTATAGTGTTTAGAAGGTGAGAGGGATAATTTTGCTGTGCTCTACACTCCCAGATCACGATTATGTTCGGTAATTGGTGGCACATTCTAATGTAAAATAGATACAGCTATATTCAGAATAAGAGATGCAATGTTGAAGGGACTCAAACCCATGTCGTATTAGGGATTTTGCAAGGAGTGAGAAGCTTTCCCTTGGAGGGGAGAGCTCCTGGGATGAATGTTACTGCTGCCTACAGTTTACAGAAGGATGCCACACAGATCACTGGTCCCACACTGCAATCCACAAACCAGAGCTGGACTGGCCTTGTAAGAATATCCTGGGATAATTCAACAAATTCTTTGGTCCCATTCTCAACACATTCTTATTCTGGTGCCCTGGAAGGGAGAGCTCCCTCCTGAAATATGTACACTTTAAAAGTCCCCTAGGTGACTTTGACAGCCAGGGTCAGCGAACCTCCATGTAAATGAGAACTCGGATTTTCTCAGCATGCAGCCAAAAGCCAATGGATAGGAGACAGGTCTCTGCAGACTATTAGGAGATGCATTTTAAAACACAGAGCAGTCTGGAGTTATGACGGGCTGCCTTTGGAGGAGGGACGAGAATGTTGAGTCACACGATTCCAATGGGACTTCGTGAACATTTTGTAGGCTTGAAATCAAAGAGGGTTGATCAAGATGGGTAATTGAACTTTATGGTATTTGTTAAAAGAAACAAAGGCCTATAGATTCAATATATTATATTCTGTCTAGGGTACAAGACACCCAGCAGAAGTTGTCAACACTTATTTCAGTGTATATTGGTGTGAATTCCACCTGCACCTCTTTACCTGGGAGCTTTCTCTGGTCTCTAGAGTCTGTTTACATATATATATATATACATAGCAGGCCAGACATGCAGGGAGCTAGCCACCCACTGTCCCCCCTTGACTAACGACCAACAGGAGCTGGTGTATAAACCCCAGCCCCATGCCCCTCTGGTGAGATGACTCTGAGTGGCATGTTTTGTACCGGCTCCCGGAGGTCCCAGGTAGAGTGAAGCTCCAGATGCCCACAGTGGTAATGACACTGGCCGCCTTTCCTTCCCTATCTCTTGCTGACTCCTCTATTATTCTTGCTTCCTAGAATCACTTTACAAATAAATTACTTGTACTCAAGTCCTTGTCTTAGGGTCTGAGTCTGAGGGAACCCATAATAAGACACCAACCAATTATTGCCATCTAAGTAGCAAATGATTACCTACTAAATCAAAATTTGAGAAAATCAGGATTGATAAGGCATCCAATTAAAATTGTAATAAAAAACTTGGCAACTTGACAGCACCTGCAGGCTGGGGTGATATTGACAGGCACAGGTAAGTTAGAGGGTCTGACTGCTCTCCGTTTCTAAGATCACTGGCTACTGAGGGTGGCTGCTCATTGGTCTGACTGCACCTGCCTCTCTGGGCCTACTTTCTACCACTTGTCCCCGACACTCTGCAGTCCAGGCACTTGTTATTATTCCCCCAACATTGTTCCTTGTTTCATGCCTTTATGCCTTTGCCTTTCGTATTTGTCATTGCCCTAGAAATTTCTATCCATCCTTTAAAACGCATTCAAACTATACCCTCTCCCAGGAATCCTCTTGCCTCATTCTAGACCCATAGTGTCATTCACCACTCTGAGTATTTCTGTATCCTGGTGTAGAACGGTACAATTAGCAAATCAACTGGTTATTTAATATTAAAATAAAAGTGAATTACATTAAATTGGAGGGCACAGAAAACATCTATCTTGGCTCTCTCGCACTCACTGACAGGGAGCGTCCCAGAGCTGGATGGTTTTTAGTGACAATTCATTTGTCTATGAGCTTTCGTTGTTCCTTTGTTCTACTGCTAGTGGAGTTAGAATGCCATCATTAAACAAATGTGCAGAACTTGAATCCAGATAAAGTCCCCTGAAAGCAGGGGGATATTATTCAGTAATTTAAAAGCACCTTTGAGAGTAAAAGTAAAATGCTCATGCCATCACCTTAATTGAGAAGGGCAGGATACAAAATTTTATGAACAGTATAAATTCAAAAACTGCAAGTTTGAAAAAAGTAGGAGAAAACACGTTAATGATAACTGTGGTGGATCCGGGGTGTGGGACTCGGGTGATTATTTCTCTGCTTCTCTCAACTTTTTGTGTTTTCTAAGTTTTCGATAATGAGCAGGTTGCAGAAAATAACAATGACACCTTTTTCACCTGTAAGAAATGATTTCCCACAGATCAATCACCGTGGAAGACATTTTATCAGTTATTAAAGAATTATCTACAAAACATGTCAGAGGCCATGAGCCTTCGGCAGCCACATCACATCATTCTGCAGCCACATAATTTGTTCCAGAGCATGGGAAGAGCGGAAAAGCTACACAATTTCGTTTTTTAATGAAGGCAGAGTGACCCCGAAACTAAATCTTGGTTAAAGATACACACCTATAGATCAATGACACTAATCAATGTAGATAGAAAAATATTAAATGAAATATTAGCCAATCAAATTCAATAACATCTAAAGGAATTATCCTCTGCAATTAAATAAACTATCCTAGAAATGAAAGAATGATTCAATACTAGGAAAACTATTACTATAATGAACAACATCAATAGAGCAGAGGAGAAAAACCATCTCAATAAATACTGAACAAGCAGTAGGTAAAAAATTTAAAAGGCTTATTTAGTTAACCTGGAACTAGAAACATTCTTAAAACGATCTTTATCATCAACTTAGCTGTATGGGATGTTGAATATGAGTAATGTGCTCTGAGATCGTTCTGACCTAGGTTTAAATTCTGGACACACCATCTTCCGATTGTAAGACTTTTAGTAAGTTATTTAATCTTTCTGCTTTAGTTCTGTCTGTAAAATGGGCATAATGATTTATTACTTTGTAAGGTTGATGTGAGCATAATCAAAGTGGAGCATATTAAGTGCTTAGTACAGTACCTGACTCTTAGTAATAATCTTGTAATAAAATCTATGTAACAAATGCTATGATGATGATGATGATGATGATGAAAATAATGATAATAACTAATAGTGAGAGTTATAAAATTGGTGTACTTATGGAAATTATTCTCCCCTAAACCCTGAACACACATGCCTAAGTTCCATTCCTGGAGGGTCTTCTCCCAGGTGATGCTAATACATATCAAAGACTGAGAATCCTTTTGAGAATTTGATACATTCCTAGCAATACCAGAAACAAGATAGAATATAAAATATCACTAAATTGTTGACAATTGTTCCAAAATATCTGAGCAATGCAATAGTCATGAAACAAAAGTGAGAAGTATGGTTATAGATAAGGAAGATGTATCTGTTATTTTCAGATGGTCTTTCATTAAACGTAGAAAATTCAAGATAATCGAAACACCCCCTCAGGCCAGCCTCTTTAGAATCAGGAAGAGGGTTCAGGATAGTGGTCAGATACAAGATCAGTATGAAAATCAGCTTTTCAACCATATCCATTTAGACCACATAGTAGAAAAAAAATCCCATCTGCAATAGTAACGTATAAAGTACCTAGAAACAACTTTATGAGAAATGTTGTCTATATGAAGGAAAAATAAGATACTTTACTGGGTGAAATAGAAGATGAGCTGAATAAATGGAGAGATGTACAATAGTTCTAGAAAAGTGGGCTGAATATGGTGATTTGGGAAACACTCCTTATAGGATTAATACAATCCCAATAAACATGATGATAGATTTTTTTAAATTAAATGTTTTGGATTATATTTGAAGACCAGATATGAGAAAATAAACAGCCTGGAGCTTGACATGGAGCAGGTGCTTAATCAATGCCAGCTCACTTCCTCTTGCTGCTTAGAAAAGTTCTGATGCCTCAGACCATGGCGACCTCCTCTTCTTAAATTCCTGTAATTCCTAAAATTGCCATGCATTTGGCAACTACTGTACCATTTTTGGAAATTCTACTTTACATTGAATTTGTAATTAATTCACATTGATGGGTCTTTATTCTCTTCCAAATAAGTTATAAATTCCTTGAAGTCAAGGACTAGGTTTATGGATCTTCAAACTAGATAGTTAATGTATTCTAGTCATCTACAGTGAACTTGGGTTGATACAAAGATGGTAGAGCACGAAACTGTCATTAGCTCATTACTGTAGAATAAAATAAAATACAGCGAGTCACAGTTTGGGAAGTCAAACTTGGGGGCCACCGAAGCAATCTAGTGCTAAGCATAGTCCCAGAGTCGCATGAGCCCGCTCTTAGCTAGAGCAATTACTGCTGAATATCATGTTGGCTCAGACATCACCTCATTCCTAAAATACACTGGAGCTAATCAGGAGCTGGGGTCGATTCAATAGTCAGTGAGGGCTCTTGCGAAACAGGGGTAACTAATTAGAAGAAATATCTACTTAATAGCAGTCCATGGCCTATGGATGCAAAGGAATGAATGAATTCCCAAATTCCCAAAGCTTCAAAGCAGAATATTTCAGAATCATGCTTTGAGTAGGCCTGGCAGATTCTCAAAGTATAGTGGCTGCAAATTACTCACTTGATATTTTAAGCATATTTTGTATGCTTAAATTTGTAAAATTTTGTAAAAGTTGAGGAGAAGATACTGTTAGTCAGGATGTATACGTGGGGAACATAAGTATTAAATCAGTATGTGTACAGTTTCCAAGAACTATGAGTAAGCAAACCACATCTTGACTTCAACTGGATGTCAATTTTACCTAAATATATGCAGGGGATATTAATACTATACTTGTGTTTACTTTAACAACCACCAGGCCTGTGTGAAAATCAGCTTCACAGCCAAATAAAGTGACAAAAATGACAACTCCAAGAACACAGAAACCACTTTGCAAGTTTTGCTTGCATTTTCTGTGTAATCTCCATAAAGGAGATCTTACACCCCTCTACATTGGCTGCCTACCCACTTCCCAAACCTCACTTAGCACTCTGGGGAGGGGGTCTTACCAACACTTGCCAACACTCAAGAAAGAAAAATACCTCTTGCCTTTAAAACTTGCCTAGTGTTCCAGCTATCACTGAGAAATGGGTAAATCTCACCCATAAATCAGAGCTCCAAATTTCTGAACAGAGTCGTGAGGTTTCAGAGCACCCGTTCGCACACTCCCTAGCGGAGAGGAGGACTGTAGGAGTTAGCCTCATTACGAGCTCAGCTTCAACGTGACCGTCTGGTTTCACCGTGGCCAATGACCAGCTAATGACGACGATAAGGTACGTCTGCCATCTCTGCGTTACCCCCGGCTTTTCACGCAGTATGAAGGGCTAAGACAAGTGTAAAGCTATTTAAGACATGACCTGTACTTTAACATAAGCTTAAAATATATTTGAGAAGGAAATGCACAAAGCACACGAATTAAATCTAATTCAAGATAACAAAAGAAAATCTGTCAAAAGTATATTTAGCGAATAGGAAGTTTTCGGATATGTGGTGCAAGTAGTTAAAAGGGAAGCCGGAGGACAGAGGCTAGAGTGTGGGAAGAGTTGGGTCTTCAATTCGGAGACCACGGAGCTTAATGATTAAGGAAAAGCGGGCTGCAGTGATAGGCCCTGCTTTCCAATTCCACTCCAACACAAAGGAGCTGTGTGTCCTTGAGTTATTTGATCCTCCTAAGCTTCAGTTTTCTCGCCTGTAAAATGGGGATAATAGTGGTATCTACCTTGTAAGATGAAGTAAGATATTGAATGTGAAACAGAATCTGGTATACAGTAAGGGCTAAATTAAATGTGAGCACAAAAAAGAAGCAAAGCAACTTGACCTTGAAAGAGAGATTGTTTGGAAGTAGATGAAAGAGGCAGAAGATAATGCAGATCAGATGATGTTTTGTGGGGAAGAGCTGGAGTCAGTAGCTGTTTCCTCACCTTGTTTGCCTAAGGTCCTGGTTAGTTATAATACAACTCCAAGAGGTGGAGGAATTTTGGAGAACAGTAACACTCGTTTGGTCTTCTCCTTGGAATCTGACTTGGAAGAAGCCACATCTTTATTTCTTGGTTTTTTACTGAACATATTTTGGGCCCCGCACAGCACCATCAGAATAACACTGTAGATATTCAGAAACTGCAAGCTGAAACATCAAAATAACTGCTCAATCCAGAGGAAGGGAAGGTACCATAGAATTTTCATGAAACCAGACTTAAGAGTCACTCTGAACACTCAAAAGAGTTGTGTCCCTAACACATTATTGAGAAATATTTTTTTCAATAAGTGAAAACCAGAGCCAATCTAAATATTTGGAATGGCATAGACAATCCATCCCCTCCCTTCCCTCTCCTGCACTTGTACCACCCACTTCCCCCTAATTATTTTCATATTATTTTATTTGCAGATTATTCAGCCTATAATGGGCTAAAAATTTGGCTCCATTGATCACATGTTTTGGCATTATGTAGTCAGAGCCAATAAGTAGAAAACAACTCACTCAAGAAATATTTTAGCCAAGAAAGGGCAATAAATGGGCCATTTCGCTATCATCCATAATGACTCCCAAATTCCACATTTCTACATATGACCTGGCAATTACAGCTACAGATCGAGGATTTTAAAGCAATTTCTGCCATTCCAGGTGCAAGCACAGTTGTTTAATTGGTCTTTGTAGCTCAGAAGGAGAGAGTTTATTGGACTCCTTCTCTGTGGTCTCCCAAAAATCCAGCTGTAAAACCTAGACTCCCTTGCAAAACAATTTCACACCTACGGATATAAAATCAGGAAAATATTTAGAGGAGCAAAAAGAGAGCTAACTGTTGAATAGTAGCTTTCAGAGGAGGGGAGAATGGGGCAGCCATGATGTCCTTTGGCTCCACGTGTCTGGAGGACACCTTTGACTGTAGCACCAGATTGCCAGGTTGGCAGAAGTTCCCAGCAAGTGCTGTGCCTTTGCCTTCAGGGTGAGACCTATCACACTTTTTCTTCTCACGCACCATGAGGTGGGAGGCATGTCAGAAAATCTACAGTCAACATAAAAGTCAATTTTTATAATCACTTCTGCGCCGAATGGCCCAGTTTCCCCCTTGTGCTTGGGGATTTCATCATATTAAGGAGAAGCAGCAAAAGAGGCATGTTCTATTCAGCAACCAGATACGTCTTCAGGCAATCTCCGAGAGAGAAGAGGGGCTCTCAGACCAGCTTGCAACTCCCCAGCAACTGCTAGCACAAGTTCTTACAGGTCACCTTCAAGGAGAATACTAGGAATAAGTGTCTTTCTTTTTAATCGTGGGGTACGACTTTTAATGTGTGGAAAGCACACTGATACAGCATCACTGCACTCCTAACTGATGGTATTTGAATTTTATGAAGCAACAGCTAGACCAGGGCGAGCCACAAGGATGGGGAACCTCCAGTCTCAGGGCCACATGTGGCCCTCCAATCTCCTCGACCAAATCCAAACTTCACAGAACAAATCCCTTTACTAAAAGGATTTGTTCTGTAAAATTTGGATTCAGTCAAAAGGTTGTACTCACAGATCCAGAAGGCCACATGTGGCCCGAGGCTGCAGGCTCCCCCACCAGACATCATACGTTGCGTGGACGATTATTCTGCCTTCCTGCCTATCTTGCTGTTTACCTGCCTCTCCTCGTTCAGTCCACTCTTCACACCAATCCTAGCATTGTCTAGGGGACAATGTGGACATTTGAACCCACATGTTCAAAAGCTCCAGTTGGACCCCAAGTCTATGAGAAAAAAGCCAAACATGGTTTATGAAAGACCCTGCTCTCTGCAGATGCCTCATGACTCCACCCTCTCGTCTCACTTATTCCACCTCAGTGCTCTTATGCCATCCACGCTGAACTTCTATTTCTGGAAGATTCTGGATTTCTTTTACTTATTTAGGCTCTGTAGATTCCATATCCCCTATTTCTGCACAGAGAATTGGTACCCCTTTTTCCCAAGATCACCTCTCCTATGAAGATCCTCAGACCTAGAGGGTTAGTATCTTTTTCTGTAGTGCTTCTTCGCTCGCATTGCCCATTCCTATCTCAGTAGTCATCATGCAGGATTTGCAAGACCAGCAAGTTCCCTCCAGGCAAAGGATGGGTTTTACTCCCTCTCCTGTCCCCTGGCACATACCAAGCACTCTATAAAAGACCAGTGAAAGGATGAACGGGAGAGTGAATATATGTGCATAGGGGACCTGGGTGTGTATCTTCATTTTTCTCAATTTCTGCACTCACCAGCCATACCATCTCCCCATCATGCTCTTGCAGACATGTGCCACTCACCCGAGCACCTGGGCTGACAACTAGACTCAAAGTGCCCATTCCCAGTGGCAGATGATTCCAGCGCATAAGCACCAACCTACCTCTCCCATCACTGAGCTATCTAGAATATGACCCCACAGGCAGGGATATGGGTCTAGATCAGTGCCTGGTGTATAGTACGTGCTCAACAAATGGGAGAACAGAGGGAAACTAGGTGAGGACCAGTATCGTGTCTGTGTTGGAGTGAACATATATGGGATCATGATTAACTTCCCAACAAGGGCTTGTGTTTGCAAAGAACATTTCTCCACCTCTCAGAGGGTGGTAGCTCTGCTTCTCAGACTCAGAAAATAACCTATGTCTCCAGGAATATGGATCTGATGCAGGCAGCCTTCTTGTTGGGGCCCTTGCAAGCTTTGTCATCTCTGTGAAGATCTCTCTGTATCACTTGGTTCTTCCTTCTCCTAACCTCTCCAGCATACATTTTACCAATTAATTATAATCAGTGCTCTACGTGTGTTAATCTTGTTTTCTCACCTGAGTAGGCGCCAATTTTGATATATCATTTTTAGACTTCATTGTGAGCAGCCTTGTGCCAAGCACAGTAGGTACTCAACCAATTCTTGTTAAATCAAAATACTGAGGATTTATAAGCCTGGAGGGATTAACTGTGCATGTGTGTGGGTGCGTGTGGTTGTGTTAACAGCTAGCACCAGAATTGCTCCTAGAAGGGAATTAACCACACTGAGGAATATATGTTATTGGGCCATTTGAGAGTGAAAGCATGAAGTTTCTAGAAGGTCTGGAAGGAAAAAGTGGAGCTGGCAGACAGGGGCAGAAGGATTTGCATTTATTTCTGAGAGGAACAGGGTGTGGGGAGGGAGAACAAGGCCTGATTGTATGGCCAGAGCCTGCAGCCTGGGTCAGCAGGAATGGACTTCCAAGTACTGGAGTGTCTCTATCAAATCTTTAGTGTTTCCCTCATTCTCCTCCCAAATGCTTTACGTTTGTCTCCCACCCAGAGGCCTTGTGCTAGGAATTTTTGTGTGTGTGATTGATCGCTGGCGGACGGCAGCGAAGGAGTGAAGTGCTATGGAAGAGCATCACAGGACAGATTTGCACACATGAGCAATAAGGTGAGGGAATTAGCCTGAAACGGGAGCTCAGGGGCAGAGGTGAGAGGCGAGCCACAAACCTCCTCCTCTTCCTCCCTCAATTCCCAGAGACTGCGAGGATGGGGTCTCACCACAAGTAGGATGACATTTAAATGAACTTCATTAGGCTCTCTGAGGGCAGGGTGATGAAACTGACATGTCCATGACACATGGATTATGGACCTTCAAGCCCCACGGCTGTATAAATACAGGTGAGGACCCTGAGCGCTGGAGTAGGGAAGGGACACGGCCAGGGTTGCTTGGCTCTTTGGTGGAGGAGGTGGGAGCAGAACTCAGGGTCTCCGCACACATCACCTCATCTTCTACTCTGTGTAATGCGTCTGTCCTTAAATTGACCATGGGGGCCTAGAAACAGGTTCTGCCCAAGACGGTGGCATTTGCTGGATTTATAATTGGGAGAAATTTAGGTTACTGTACATGCCAGCAAAAGCTATTGTTTATCTAAAGGCTGGGATCACATCTGTGCCGATTGGCCATCCGGGAGAGCCATCTGTCACTCGGGGGAATCCTAAGGGGATCTGGCACCAGTCAACGAGGTCCTGGGAATGGGTCGGATTGGGGATGCTGCTAGTAGCCCCCGGGCCTCAATTACCAAGAGCTTCTTCACCTTGTGCTGCCTTTACTTGTCTGTCACGAGAAGCCCAGGAAAGAGCTCCTCATGGCTGCTGCGATGTCACATTTGCAGATATTGAACACACAGGGTTCACTGTCCCTCGTTCCAGGCCCAGGACCGGGAGAGGCATCACAGCAGCAGGTCTTATCTGGAAGGCTGCCTCTTTTGTCCATCCCTTTATTTCAAGGTAATCGGGGTGGTGTACTGGAGTCTGTGAATTTCACTTAGTTTTCTCTGTCCATCGAGTTCTTTTCCTGACGCTGAGATTGCCCTGCAGGTACACATGGGCATAATGAAGCTGAAATTGTGGTTGAAACAAGGGGATGCTACAGGTCAAGGCGACCATGGGCTTAACCGTTAGCTTGCAGCCGCTAGGTTTGAGCAATGGTTGTCCCCAAAGAGCAAGGAAACCAGAGAGGTCACAGGCAGCTCATCTCCTCAGGGGTCTGGGGAGGGCAGAGGAGAGTGACTGCCTGTCCTGAGTTGATTACAAGAGCAACCAAAGCAGAGAGGAAGAGGCATGAAAATACTGTGCAAATACAGCAGCCTGCTTTTGTCTCCTCGAACCACAAGCTCTAAACATTTGATAACAACATCAAAACGGCAAGTTTCTTTATCCCCGCTATTGTGTGAAATGATGGCTTCGAGAAAGGGAGGTTAAGGAGATTTAGTCGAGGTCAGCCAGCAAATCAGTAAAGCCTGGAAACCATTCAGCCTCTGCTCTTCTCCAGCTCCTTCTATGCTGTTTAAATATGAAGGTGTGTGGGCAAACGGGAAAGAGCGTGGGTCTTCTCTAGCAGGAATGCAGACGCCAAAAGCAGCTTCCATTTTTGACTGGATGGAAAATAACTTTTAGGCATTTTCTATCTTTTTTTTTTTTTTTTTGGAATGATTGACATGGTAAAGTTTGGAAAGTGGGGGGAAAGGGAGTGTGTCTGAACCAGAAAAGCTGCCCTGGGACTACCCAGCTTTCTGCAGAGAAAAACAGGTCTGTGTTTGTCGTGTGTATCTCTTAGCCTTGCTGTCCCCAACTCCGGGGCCGTGGATGGCTATTGGTCTGTGGTCCTCGAGGCCTGTTAGGGACCAGGCACAGAGCTCCCCACCACCGCTTCCCCATCAGTGGAAAAATTGTCTCCCATGAAACCTGATGCCAAAAATGTTGGGGACCGCTGTCTTAGCTGGTTAATATAACCAATGGCAATGCAGCTTTGGACTTGGGAGAATGCAGGAAGTACATGTGCGCTGACTTTTAGAAGACCAAGACATTTAAAATGACCTCTAGAAACCTACTCAAAACTACCCTCTGATTACTAGGGGTGTCTGATTCTAACAGTGATAAAAGGTCTTTATCCAGCTATCACTTCCTAAAGTCTTTCCTGGACCCTCCCACCCCATTCCCTGTCCTCTACCTAGCTCTGTTTTTTTCCCTCTCCTTAACATGTATCACTATTTCCCCTATTACATATTTTACTTATTTATCACTATGTAAACATTGTGCATATTTCACTTCTTTATCTTGTTTCTTGTCTTCCCCCCTAGTAGAATCGAAGCTTCACGATGGCAGAGGTTTTTCTTGTTTTGTTCACTGTTTTATCCCCAGGATCTAGAACAGTGCCTGACACAGAGAGCTGCTCAGATAAGGGTTTGAATAAATGAATGAAAGGGGATCAAAATGACAAACAATCGAGATGCTTAAAGGATCTGCTGGATGCAAAGTACTGGTAGGTAATTTAAACAAGCACGAGCCATAATAATTCCCTTGCATTAGCCTGCTTGGGCTGCCATAGCAAAGTACCATGAACTGGCTGGCTTGAGCAACAGGAACTCTCACAGTTCTGGGGGCTGGAAGTCCACACCCAGGTGTCAGCAGGTTTAGTTTCATCTGAGGCCTCTCTCCGTGGCTTGCAAACAGTTGGCCACCTTCTCTCTGTATCTTCACATGGTCACCCCTCGGCCTGTGGCCAAATTTCCTCTTTTTTTAAGCACTCCAGTCAGATTGGATTAGGGGCCCACTCTAAGGGCCTCATTTTAACTTAATCACTCCTTTAAAGGCCTTGTCTCCAAATATGGTCACACTGTGAGGTACTGGGGGTTAGAGTGTCACTCAAAAAATTTTGGAGGGATATAATTCACCCCATAACATCCCTTAAAAGGAGTAACATGTGTCAGAAAACTAAGATAGAAATCCTTGGATATAAAAAGACACATTTTCAGGGAGAAAGAACACATTAAATGTAAGAAATATACATCTACAGGATAGATAAAGAAGCCGTGCAGGTTTGCAGTAGGTTCGTACTATTAATGCAAACCTAATTTTTGTACTTTTTGTACTAATTTTTGTACTATTAATACAAACTTTCTCTTTATTAGGTCTTGAGCAAATCACATATACTTCTGGGCTTTGTTCCTCATCAGGAAAATGGGAATAACAGGATTGATGAGAAGATTAAATGGGACAATTGATGCCACATTTCCAGTAGCTTGGCATGTAGTGGGTGTTTAGTAAATGTTGCTTACCTCATTTTTCTCCTCTCTTCAAAAATACTCTGTTCAGTTTGGGTGTGACATTTTAACAGGGACATTGCTAGCCTTGTGAAGGCTGCTGGTTCTTGGTGGTTCTTTCCTTTTTCCCTCCAAAATGATATTTTTTCTGATTGTGAAATAATGTTTACAAATTCAAATAGACAAATGAGGAGAAAGTGAACAAAACCCATAACTATTACCCTTCCTGGCAGATGATAACCACTGTTTACAGTCTGGTACATAGCCTTCAGCCTTTTTCTCTGCTTTTACATAAGCGCATATTTTGTTTTTCACGTGAAAGGCGAGTCAGTCAATGGGCATCTTTCTATGTCAAGATGTATAGACCCAGCTCATTCATTTTTGCACCTGCATTTCATCATATTGGGGAAAGGGAAGGGGGTTAAGAAGACTCCTGGCAAACTGTTTGAGAAATGCTCAGTTACATGAAGTTACAATGATTTCTTTTCTCTAGAACTGCTCAAAGCCTTTAATGTACATAGTGACTATCCATCCAAGAGGCCGACACAGGAAGTGGCACACACCAGTTATTAAGCTACTGTGTCTTATCTCTAAACCCAAGCTCTTTCCTCTGCTTGTAGTGCTTGGATTGCAACTACAAACCTTATTTCTGCCTTGCGACCATGGTCTCTGTTAGACTCTGCCACTAGGAGGTGCTGGGAGGTACCCAGCAGGGAGAATGCAGGAGGGACTTCCTGTTTGTTTCCTGCCTGTTTCACGCCTCTAAGCATGATCCTAGCAGCAATTCACGTTGGCAGCAGCAAGTACTTTTTGTAGCGGCAGCTAAATCCAGTTTGTTCCTTTCCCAACACTTACAGAAGCAGCCTCTTGCATAAGAGCTGCCAGCACGAGCCGGCTGGCATCCCCTCTTCAGAGGTCTGGATCCCCGACCCTTAGGACTTCTCTTCCTTTGAGCTCAGAGTCTAGCACCCCACAGGCAGCACCTGCTCCTTCTCAGAGATCTAAGTTTCAGCTCCATGGTGCTTTCCTGCAAGCCTCTAGGATTTAACAGAACCAACCCTATGGATACCAGCTAGTATATTTAGTAATACTAGCCCTAGGGGTGATCACTGCTTCCTGCAGATGCTACCTCTGTGATAACTTAGGTTCTTCTGGCTTTTCAGTTACTTGGTTAACAATTTTATATCTTTATATTCTTTCCATTCCAATAACTGGTAGGTTTCTGTCTCTTTACTGGCCTCTGACTGGTAGGAGACATTTCCTAAACCTATTTAACTAAGGACCTTTTCCTCGAGAAACAGCTGCTTAGGGGTCCAGCATTTTGCCAAACACTCTTTGAAAAAGGCAGCTCTGAAAATTACTATTAAGTTAAAAAAAATTTTAAAAAAGATCATTAAGGAAGACTCAAATAGTCTCTGTGAACCTCTCTGTAGAAACAAGGGAAGATAGAGCAAAGACTGGATGTGCTACCAATTTAATATGCAACCATCATTTTTCAGCAACTGGTCCTGCCATTAGTGGAAAGACTTTGAAGAATCACCAAGATGCATATTGAAAGTTAACCCTAAGGAGTTATGTTTGAGCCAAGACTGGCAGATCTTGAACATTTAATCTTCATTTGAGTTCCTTTTATCATTTCTTAACGTCCTTTAGTCATTTTGGCTTAATCATTTATCATCTCCTTCTCTCTTAGATTTGTGCATCGGGACACCTTTTCTTTAAAATATAGTGCTCAACCCAACAAGCCATGAATATTCCCTCTTCACTTTACAAAGCTAATTAAATTCTCTTTCCTACAATAGTATTGATTCTTCCTGCCAACTTTTCCTTTAAAATATCCTTCACACTCATCTTTTCCTACTCATTTCAGCTGCTACAACTTTCCTCGGTGTTCTTCCTCTCCCGCCTGGCCTGCTGCAAGAAACTTTCCACTGTTCTTCCGATCTCCGGCTGCTCCCTTTGCCAGTTCACCCTCCGTGTCATTACCAGACTGGTTTGCTGTATTTAATAATTCCTGTAGTCTAAACCTTTCCTTTAAGTGTTCCCAACTTCCTACAAGTCTCACTTCCTTAGCATGAAGTTCAAGTTCCCCTCCATCTCACCTTCACAGTTTGATCTCTAGCAACTCACTTTCTTGAACTTATTTCTCCAGCCAAACAACATTACTCATTGTCCTTAAATGGGGTCTTAGCTTTGTTGCCTACAAGATTTTTACTTCCTTGTCCTCATCAAGAATGTCCTACCTTTTCTCACTTCCCATTAAATATTCCCAGGTCACAGGTCTTCAAGGCCTAACTCAATGCCCTTCATTAAGCAATCTTTCTGTACCACTCCAGCAAGCTGATCTCTTCTTTCCTCGAACTCCCACATCCCTTAGTGTTTTCAGACCCTAAATAATACTAGCTACCATTTGTTGAGTACACACTCTATGACAGGCACTTAGCTAGATGCTTGATTATCACTAATCCTTTCTACCACCATTTATCCTGCCTTGAATGAAGAAATTGAGACTCAAAGAGAGTTAAGAGTGTCTTAAGTAGCTTGTGAAGAGGTGGAGTTAAGAGCAGGGTCTTCCTTCTTCAACTCTACCATGATGTTACTGTTGACCTTCAAATCAGAAGGCCTGGGTTTACCCAGAGTTCTGTCACCAGCTAGCAGTCAAACCTTGCACAGGTCACTTTCTTGTATGGATTTGATTTTCTTATCTCCACAGCCCCTCCCATCACTACCACTCTGAGAGCCAGTTCACAGAGGGTCTGTGAATTCCATTATGCCTTTCTAGATGATAGAAAAGACCTCTGACAATCCAGACTGGCATTTTTATTGGGCCTTTAATTCCCAGGAAAGGGGAGATGTGGTGGGGTCGGGAGGCTGAAGCGATCACTCTTTGCAGGATGCTTGGAGGCATCTTGTCACATTGAATTAAGCATTTATCTTTATTTAGAAACTCCAGAAATTTTACAGGAAGGGTTTGTTAGGAGAGGGTTTAAATTGTCAACCTGCCACAGAATCACAGATGAACAAAAGCTATGTAGAGTTCCTTTTTCCCCTGGATAGCAGAGAGGTTTGCCTTTTCATTTTGTGGGCCTTATGGAAGAGCAGACACTTGTCTCTTTTTTCAGACAGGAGATTTTGTTCAGCAACTGCCAAAGCAACCGCGCCCCACCCCACGGAGAGTGCTTGGTAGCTGGAGATGTGCAGCTTTTGCTCAAATATATGTCCTGACCCTTGAGCCTTGTAGAGCGAAATTACACAGCCCCGACAGAGCGCTGTGCACACCGAAAAAGGAAGCTGGTATCAAGGCAGGGATGTTTCAGGCTCAGTCACGGTTAATTTGAATTCCTCAATGTGCTTACCCAGCCCCTGGCCATGGAAAGAACATGGGGTTTAGGAGTTTTCAGACAAACTTCATTTACTGCCCGACCCGTATTTCTCACCTTACTGACTTCTAGTTCCTTCTTTTATAAGTGAGAATCATACCACTCACCTTGTGGCATCATTTTTTAAAAAACTGAAAGAAATCATAAACATAAAGCAGCCACTTCAGAGTAGAAACTCAACAGAGGTTAGTTCCTCTCCCTTCTGTATCTTAGATAGTTAACCAAGTACCAGCAGCTACACTCTATTTCTGAACTCAGACTGAGGGGTGGGGGACGGTGGGCTCGGATGGCAGGTCTAAGGAAAAGCGATCACACTCCATACATTTGTCTCCTCGTTTGAATATCCCATTTGTCAATCTTGCAAGCAAGAAAAAACAAATTCGCTCGTTGTTCGGGAGATTTCATGCTCTCCCCACCTTCCTGCGTCTAGAGGTAAATCCCGAAAGCGTCAGCGCTGCCTTTCTCAGCACCGCTACCACCCATCCCGGGCAGGGCTGCTTCCAGCATGCTTTTAAGTGCTCGCATGACTAATGAAGTGTGACATGGCTGAAATTTGCTAGCCTTCTCTTCGGGCGTACATTCTAGCTGACAAAATACGGCTAAATTTAGCTGCCTTCAGACAACCAGCGTCTTCCAAACAAAGGGGGCCTCAAAGGCAAAAATGAGCCATGGCATGTCTCTGTCCTAACGTGGATCTGGCCGGCGTTGCAATGTCACCCCTGTGCAAAGACCCGTGCTTACGGGCAGTGTCTGAGCTGAGCGTCCATGGGGATCAGGTGGGCACTAGGACAGTTACTCCTCTCGTGGACTCTGACTCGAGAGTCCTTACCAAGGTGGACGGATGGGTGTTTGGGCAGTAAGAGGCCAAGTGGGATAGTACTCACAGTGTCAGAGGACTCAGAGCCCTGCCCGTGGCCAGTCTGGGCTCTAACCACGATACTCTGCTGCCTCCAACAGTAACATGGGATTGGGCCTGGAAAAGAGTCCAGAGGACATCTAACGTAACACTTGAATTTTGTTCTTGGGACAATCAAGGTCTACAGAGGGGAAGCAACTTGCTCAGAGTCTCCCGGCCAGTGGGTGGCCGATTTAAGGCAGGAACACAGTGTTCCTGCCTCTCGGTCAACTTAAACTGCTTCACAGGAAAGAAAAGTGTGGGAAATCTGCCCGGACATATGGGAGGCACTTTGTGGAGGAGAATCATATGTTGCTGAAGCATTCTGAGAGCTAAAACTGTCTCCCTTCCAGTCCAAAGTTTGTGTAGCTGGATCCAAAACATTGTGAATGCATTTGGCATGGATTGCAAAAGGAAAATGACCTTGCTGTGGCAGGCAGGGACACTGAATGTGATAGTGGACATTCCCTGCATTCAGCCAGAGACCCAACAGTGGCCAGGTGAGGACCACCAATCGATGGCAGGCTCAGACTCAAGTCCTACAGAAGCTCAAGAGAAAGGAACCACAGTCCCCTGGGGTGTCAGCTGTGGAAAACTAGAATTCAGCCCATTGTTGGAATTGCAGATCCAGGCACATCCTCGGAGGGTCAGGCATCACTTGTTGGCATATGCATCATTCCCACCCCCTTCTATTCCCACCACCAGTGTCTCAGGGGAATGATGGCTGGGAACTGCACGTCCCAGACTCCCATGCCGGCAGGGTTCCTGATATGGTTGCAGTTCTGCCTGTAAGATGCACCCATGAGTGTTGGCAGAGAAGCAGAAGACATTCTTCCTCCACAGTGCTGATGAACATACAGCTTTGGCTGTGTGTTATCAGTAACCTCCATGTCCTTCTGACTGGCAGGCATTGCAGGGCCACCTGAGAACACTGCCCGTGGTGGTTTTCTGCAGTTTCTTGAGCTCTGGGAGATGGTGATAACTTCCTGATTCTCAGAACCCAGCTGCAGTGGTAAAGCTGAAAGCAAGTGGCTGCCCCCTTGCTTTAACTAATCCAGCTGGTCTTTATGAAGCTTTCAAGCACCTAATTCCCTGTGTTCGATCCCTTTCTGTTTGAAATATCTAAAGTGGTTTCTGTCCTGAATTAACTCTGATACTCAATACATTTAGTTATAATAAAAAGTAATTTATTGAACACTTCCCAAGGGCCAGGAGTATGCTAAGCATCATCTCATTTGATCTTCACTATAATAAGGAATCATTCTCATGCTACAGATGAAAAAATGGAGGGTTCGGTAGATAAGGTGACTTTCCTGGGTTCATCTAGTTAGCAAAGGGCAAGTTAAGTTTGAACCAAGGCTGACTCCAGAATCTCCACTCTTAGCCATTTTGCACACTGCCCCCCTTCAGTTTCATTTTACAGCCTGCCTCAGAAAAGTTATGCTTAAGGTGACCACGTAGGACGAGCTGAATCTCAAAGAAAGGAGGAAGAAATCAGGGTTTCAAGGACAGAGAGACTGTGGGACTCATCCTTTTCCCTTCCCCTCTCTTCTGCTGCCTTCCTTCTGTAGCTGATGCAATTCCACAAGCGTGTGCCGAGCTTCCAGGCACCAAGCCTTCCACCTGGTGTGT
>VBSM01002959.1:4290591-4323305 GCA_008086735.1 Cheirogaleus medius
CATTTCCTGACACATCTGCTCCTGTAGGTTTCTGCCCTGGGCTCCTGACTGCAACTCTGATTCAGGTATGTGCTCGCCTAGCTCTGGGTGTCCTTTGACCTGACACCTGGTAATTGCCTAGTAAATACAAATCGGAGCCAATCTGTACTGGTAGATTATTTTTACAACTCTCAAGGGTCTGGCTTTTTTTCCCCAGGAACATTTCTAGCATTCACACTGTGTAATACTCCTCACCCCTATTCCTGACTGCCAGGTAGCCTTGGGTGTCTCCCTGCCAGCACAGTAACCCACTCCTGGCAGAAATAAGGGAAATATCCATTGAACTGAAATAAAAGTGAATATCCATAATTTGGAAAAGCCCCCAGAAATGAAAGAAGGTGTCATGTGCCTTATCAGGGGCACGAGGTAGGTCAGGGAGGATGAGGGTGACTCAAAAGGTATTTGAGAAGGTGTTTGTCAGTTTGATTAGAGAATTCAGACAAAGCAGATTAGATAGGATCCAAAAGAAAGAAGAAAGATGCATGAAAGAGACTGGAAGTAGAGACCACATGGGGCTTTATGAAGCTGAAAGGCAGACCCAGGGAAGCAATTGTCAGGGGATAAGTGTCAAGAAAAGGCTTTGTAGGGAAAAGAGAGGCACAGGAGGGAATGGGAGGGGAGAGCGTGGGCTCTCAGAAGACAGAATATAAAATAGGGAAACAGGTCAAAGGTCTAGGAAACATATTAAAAGGGAACAGAGAAGAATAAAAAAGAAGAAAGATGACAGAAAAGAGCAGGAGAAAGACAACTACAGATTCCACCAAGAATTAAAAATGGCCAGGAAGATCACTGAAAAATCCTTCCTAAGTACAAAATGCACTGTGTGCATACTGGGAGATCCCTGTCATTGCTCTGAAGTTTCTGACTTTTCAGACACACTTCTAGCATTCACATGATGCAGGCATACCTTGCAGATACTGAGGGTTTGGTGCCAGACCACCACGAGAAAGTGAGTATCGCAATAAAGTGAGTCACATGAATTTTTTGGTTTCCCAGTGTGTATAAACGTTATGCACTGGGAAATACACCGTATCCTAGTAATCGCACAATAATAGTATTATGTCTCCAAAATATGTGTACTTTAATTACAAAATACTTTATGGCTAAAAAATGCTAACAATCCTCTGAGCCTTCAGGGAGTTGTAATCTTTTTGCTGGCAGAGGTCTTGTCTCCATGTCGATGGCCAATGACTGATCAGGGTGGTGGCTGCAGAAGGTTGGGGTGGCTGTGGCAATTTCTTAAAATGAGACAGCAGTGAAGTTTGCCACATCAATTGACTCTTCTTTGCACAAAAGATTTCTCTATAGCACGTGATGCTGTTTATCCACAGTAGAACCATTCAAAATTGGAGTAAATCCTCTCAAAACCTGCCACTGCTTTATCAACGATGTTTACGGAATATTCTAAATCCTTTGTTGTCATTTCAACAATGTTCACAGTGTTTTCATCAAGGGAGCAGATTCCATCTCCAGAAACCATGTTCTTTGCTCCTCCATATGAAGCAACTCCTCAAGTTTTATCATAAGACGGCAGAAATTCAGTCACATCTTCAGGCTCCGCTTCTAATTCTGGTTCTCTTGCTATTTCCACAACATCTGCAATTAATTCCTTCACTGAAGTCTTGAACCTCTCAAAGTCATCCATAAGGGTTAGAATCAACTTCTTAAAAACTACTGCTAATATTGATATGTTGACCCCCCTCCTATGAATCCCAATGTTCTGAAAGGCATCTAGAATGGTGAGTCCTTTCCAGAAGGTTTTTCAGTTGACTTTGCTCATATCCAGCAGAGAAATCACTATTTATGGCAGCTATAGCCTTACAACATGCATTTCTTAAATAATAAGACTTGAAAGTTGAAATGACTCTTTGATTCATGGGCTGCAGAATGGATGTTGTATTAGCAGGCATGAAAACAATATTAATCTCCTTGTACATCAGAGATTTTGGGTGACTAAATACATTGCCAATGAATAGTAATATTTTGAAAGAAATCTTTTTTCCTGAGCATTGGGTCTCAATAGTAGGCTTACAGTATTCAGTAAACCATGCTATAAACAGATGAGCTGTCATCCAGGCTTTATTGTTCTATTTCAGAGCACAGGAAGATTAGAGTTAGCATAATTCTTAATGACTCTTGGATTTTCAAAGTGGTAAATGAGCGTTGACTTCACCTTAAACTCACCAGCTACATTATTTCCCAAGACAGTCAGCCTGGCCTTTGAAGTTTTGAAGCCACGTATTGACTTCTCCTCTCTAGCTATGCAAGTCAGATGGAAGATGTTTCATCTACATTGAAACATCTGTTGTTTAGTGTAGCTACCTGCATCAGTGATCTTAGATAGATCTTCTACATAACTTGCTGCAGCTTCTACATCAGCTCTTGCTGCTTCACCTTGCACTTTTCTGTTAGGGAGACGACTTCTTTCTTTAAGCCTTATGAACCAACCTCTGCTAACTTCCAACTTTTCTTCTGCAGCTTCCTCACCTCTATCAGCTTTCATAGAATGGAAGAGAGTTAGGGCCTTGCTCTGGATTAGGCTTTGGCTTAAAAGAGTGCTATGGCTGGTTTGATCTTCCATCCAGACCACTCAAACTTTGTCCATCTCGGCGATAATGTTGTTTCACTTTCTAATCATGTGTGTGTTCACTGAAGGAGCACTTCTAATTCCCTTCAAGAACTTTTCCTTGACCTTTACCTTCACAGCATGGCTAATGGTTTGGCACAAGACACCTAGCTTTAGGCCTATCTTGACTTTCAACATACCTTTCTCGCTAAGCTTAATCATACCTTTTTTTTATTATTTAAAATGAGAGATTGCAACTCTTCCTTTCACTTAAACTCTTAGAGGCCATTGTAGGGTTATTAATTGGCCTAACTTCAATATTGTTGTGTCTCAGGGAATAGGAGGCCCAAGGAGAGGGACAGAGGTGGGGGAACAGCCAGTTGATGAAGCAGTCAGAACACTACACAACATATATTAAGTTCGTTGTCATATATGAGCGCTGTTTGTGGCATCCCAAAATAACTATAATAGTAGCATCAAAGATCACTGATCACAGATTACCATAACAGATATAATAATGGAAAAGTTTGAAATATTGTGAGAATTACCAAAGTGTGACATAGAGACACAAAGTGAGCACATGCTCCTGGAAAAACAGCATCCATAGACTTGCTCAACATGTCGTTACCTTCAATTTGTAAAAAATGCAATATCTGCAAAACACGATAAGGTGAAGCACAACAGAATGAGTTATACCTGAATACTGGTCAATCTATGCTATGGTGAGTATGAATAACAAACAATCCACAAATTTCATTGACTTAAAACAATGGGGGATTGTTTCTTGCCCATGCTATATGTTCACTGTGGGTCAACTGCTGCTCTGCTCTACATTGTCCTCACTTAGTGATGAAGACTGGCTCCATCTCCCTGTGTCCATAAATGCAGAGACAGAAAAGGAGAACATGGAGAATCACGTACTTGCTCTTAAAGCTTCTGCCTGGGGGTGAAGCATGTTGTGCCCGCTTACATTTCATGGACCACCAGCAGGTCACATGGCCATGGCTGACATCCAAAGCAGAGGAAGTGTAATCCTACTATGCACCTAAAACAGCTGGAAATATTTGATCAACAGGACTAATGACCACTACGTGGTAAATTCCAGGTTCTCTATTTCCAGCCTGGTATTTTCTTAACCAGGATTCCCAAAGGCATAAAGAGGCAGAGGAGGAAGGAACCTGGCCAAGTACCTAGCCTTGCTCTCTGAATTTACTGGTAGGGAAACTGAATCTCAAAGAGATAAAGTGACTTATTGAGGGCCACACTGCTGATGGAAAAGCCAGTTCTCTGATTCTCAGCCTTCTGTGCTATTTGTACCACACCAGGGCACTTGTATTAGCTTAGTAAATATCTACTCATTTGAACTATCAGATTCATTTCAGTCTGGATCAGGCTTTTAATTACCACTATAAGAAAAGGAAGAGTTTCTCGCCAAATGCCTTGGTGCTGCCAAGTTCCTTGTACCTCCAATAATGAATCCCAACCATATAAATAAATAGAAGGCAATTAAGACTTTGAAATAAGAATTTGAGTAGGATTAGAAAGAAGTGTTTGATAATACACATCATCGCTTCTGCAAAACATGGAATTATTTTTGGCAATTAGAAGAGGTATGAAGAACTACATATGCATATATGGATGTATGTGTGTATACACACATACATCCATATATGCATGTATGTAGACTATTTCCAGAAGGATGCCCAAGAAAGGTATTAATATAATAGTGGTAGAGGATATGTGAGCAAGAGAATGATATATATTTTCCCATATGCCCTATTGTACTATTTGGAATTTTCTACTATTGTGTGTATTACTTTTTCCAATAAAAACAGTTAATAAAACAATAAAAGAAGTAAGATTTTAAAAAGTAACAGATGTCACAAAATGCTTAATGGGACTCTGCAGTATCTTTTAGAGTAACGTGAAGTAGAGCAAGATGAGGAGAAAGACTAAAATGGAAGCAACTGACAGCACTTTCCAGCAGGCAGTACATTTTTTAGCAAGTTGCAATATATTTTTATGTCAGACAAGCATAATTTAAATATCATTAGGCTGGATAGCCAAGATCTGGGTTCACGCCCTGCAAATGCACTGCAATCTTTTGCCGTTACTCTGGGAGGAAATCACTTGACCCTCTCTGTGGTTCAGATGTCTTATATGTTGATAGCTCAGGATTTGGATTTCCTCTATCAAGGTCTGCTTGGTCACTGGCCACTGGGTTTTATTAAAGACCCAGCACATGCAGTGGAAACATCAAGGGTCTTAGAAACAGACACACTCTGGTTTGCATTCTATACCACCAACTTACTAACTGTTAGACTCTGAAAAAATGATTTAATCTCTCTTCATTTTTGATAATATTTGGTAATGTCTGCCTTCAGAATTGCTGTTAAAGATTAGCCAAATGGCAATATAGTCATGTGTCACTTAATGATGGGGATATTTTTTGAGATATGAGTCATTTCATTGTTGTTTGAATATGATAGCATACTTATACAAACCTAGGTGGTGCAGCCTACTACATTTCTAGGCTATATGGTATAGCCTATTGCTTCTAGGCTACAGACCTGTACAACATGTTACCGTACTGAATAAGATAGGCAATTGTGGCACAATGGCAAGTATTTTGTGTATCTAAGCTTGCCTAAACATAGAAAAGGTACAGTAAAAAATAGGGCATAAAAAATAAAAAATGGTACACCTGTATATGGCACTTACCACGAATGGAGTTTGCAAGACTCGCATTTGCTCTGCTGAGGCAGTGAGCGAGTGCTGAATGAATGTGAAGGCCCAGGACGTTACTATACACTACTGTAGACTTTATAAACACCGCACACTTAGGCTACACTAAATTTATTAAAAAATATTATTCTTTCTTCATTAGTAAATTAATCTTGGTTTATTGTAACTGTTTTACTTTATAAAGTTTTTCATATTTTTTGGACTTTTTGACTTTCGTAGTAACATTTAAAATATAAGCAGAAATATTTTCATTCTTTATATCCTTATTCTATAAGCTTTTTCCTCCTTTTAACTTTTTTTTTTTTTACTTTTTAAAGTCTTTTTTTGTGTGTTAAAAACTGAGACATAAACACACACATTAGCCTAGGTGTATACAGGATCAGAATCATCAAGACGTCACCAGGCGATAGGAATTTTTCAGCTCCATTGTAATCTGCTGGTACTACCGTTGTATGTATGGTTTGTGGTTGCAACATCGTTATGTGCTGCATGACTATGTAAAGAATTTCTGGTACTTGATGGCACTCTAAAATGTTAAATTTCCTTCTGAAACCATCTCAACAAACCAACTGAGAAGATCCTCCAGCTGAGGAGGGCAGAATTACCCATTTCTGACATCTATTTCTTTCCTTTAAATGTGTTGACGTAAACAAGCATGGGGCAGGCCCAGAGGGAAATGACAACTTTCTGGTAATCAGAATCTTTTATTCCTAACACATATAATGCTTGTTCCCAGGTGGCATGTCTGATAGCATTATCTCAACAAGGAAGAAGCATCAAAACAATGCAGCCCATTCGCAACAGCAATGATAATCCTGTAGTTTACAAAGTGCTTTCACACGTACTAGTCCATGAAATCTCCAAAACAAGTTGTGACTCATTCATTCATTCATTTAGTTGTCTATTCAGTACATAAGTATTGACAGTCTGCTATGTGCCAGGCACTGTACTAGAGATAACATTGATAAACAAAAAAGAATTATAGTAACTTCCTTCAGAAATCTTACAATTTAATGTGGAGAGGCATACATTAGTGGAATAACCATATAAATAAATAACAAATTAAAACAGTGGTGAGTGCTTTCCAGGCTGACAGTGTGTGCAAATACCCTGTGGCAAGAAGGGAAGGGGTCAAACTATTAAGGGACAGAAAGAGTCCAAAGTGTTAAAGGCATAGCATGAGGAGACTACAAGGTGACTTGCCATAGGTGGGCGGGGGTGGGGTGGTCTCGCAGGGCCAGGTAGAGATTCCCTTAGGAACTGCAGAGGATTAACACTTGCCACTGGCCAAATGCAGAGAGCTGAGCTGACCAGATACCCTGTAGAACACACTGCCCATGAGCAGGTGGAGGAGAAGTGCGCAGGCCCTGCACACATGGGTTAAATCATCTTTGTTTCCTGAATGGAATTCAAAAAGCCTGAGTGGGTCCTTGTCCTGTTTATGTCTCCTAAAAGCTCTGTGAGAGAGGGAGGAGAGAGGGAGGATGGGGCTCGTGTGTCTTATTTCAAAGACGGCAAGAGCAAGGCTATATGATGCTTTCAGGAAGAATGTGAATTTTGGATTTTAGTAAGAAATTCATGGTTTCAAGACTTTCCTTAGTACCTGTACCTTTTCTCAGTTCTTTCTCCTAGCCCACAACACCTACTTTTGTTATCAATAGCCTTGGGAAATTATCCCAGTCTCCAGAAACCAGACAGCAAACTAAGCGTGTCTGCAATGGTGTGGAGCATCTTGACATGTGGGGACTCCACGAATTCAAGACTACGGACATCTCTGCCAACATCTGAACAGAGATTATGAGGGAGAGTGGGTTGTAAGTCTGGAGGTGGTCATTGGAATGGACAGTGGTTCTCAACGCTGGGTACACATTAGAATCAGCTGGTCACAATAAACACACACACACAAACAACAGCCATGACTGGGGTCTGCACAAGACCAACTAAATCCGAACTTCTTAGTGAGGGCAAAGCATTGATGCCTTATCAGTGCTCCCAGGGGGAAAACCACTGGCGTGGAGAAAACACACCTGTTTCCACATCTTCCGTTGTTGGGGATGTGAACTTGGGAAAGTTAGCCCTGTCCTGGGACCTCGGTGTTCCTATCTGTACACTTGAGGAGCTGTTCCAGATGACTGAAAAGACCTCTGCCAGCTGAGGCCCTCTAGGACTCTGATTCCACCCTGCTGGTCCCATTAAAAGCAGTAGAAACTCATAACTGGAAGGAAGAAAGAGCCAGTGCTCCTACATGTCCTAACCATCTTCACAGGGCACACCCGGGTGCTCCATTCGTTTATGGACTTTTAATTGTGACAATGGACCGCAGAAAAACAAGTCCATTTTTGGCAATAAGGTCAGATTGGATACAAACAAGGAGATGGTTTCCCATTTATCCTTCTGCTGGAGATGACCTTCTGTCATAAAACACCGAGTGCCTGTTATGTACCAGGCACTGTGCTAGGCACCAGACTGTCCCAAAGTCAGACAGAACATAGTTTTGACCTGCAGGAGCTCATGTCTAGTAGGGGCAGGGAGAAGGTGTGCTTTCTTCTTCTTTTGCCTACTTTAATTTAAAACCTGATTGTTACTGATAAATGAAGATTTTGCTCCAAGTTGACTGGGCAATGCAAGTAGCTCTTTAGGAGAAAAGGTTCTTTTCCCATGCAGAATGTCCCATAATATAACTGCAGGCAGTGCTGTGATCTTGCACACCTGACCCCTGCCGACAAGGAGGCACGAGGGAAGGTCCCCATCGTAGAGAAGCACCCAAAGGCCCCGGTACCTGGCAGCCTAGGACATGTTCATGAGTTATAGGGCACCACATAAGTGCGCTAATTTCAGAACCCTGCCTAAGTTGCCCCTAAATCATCAGAAATACCTGAAATAGCCCTTAGAAAAAGATCATTTGGATTTCCTGGGGGCTTGGCCCATTGCCCCAAACACTGGCAGATGTCCCTGTGGTTTGCAGGTTTAGGTTTTCCTGCTTTTGGAGGAAATGCCTGCAAGTGTGCAGAGCACGGGGAAAGATGGGCTGCCCAGCCCACCCCTCCCCGGGCTGCTACCCTCTTGGCTGACCATTACAAGAGAAAGAAGCTCCTAGGATAGCAGCCCCTATGCATCCGAAAGATGATATTCACACTCCTTGCCTAGGGTGGTCCTTGGGAAGGTCAGCATCTGCGTCCACAGTTATTGTCCTTTCCCTAATCTCTTGCCAATATTGGGACACTTATCCCTAGGGTGACCTGACCTAACTCAGGGCTGAGCAGGGATCCTTCTGAGATTTAGAGTCTTTTATGAGCTTTTGGCTTCATCTCCATTTTTTGGTTTTAAAATCCAAATTACATCTATTACATTCCTCAATAGAAAGGCTCTGCTGGCCAGAAGGGAATAATAAATTTTATAAATTACTCAATTAATCGCAACAGCAAACAATTACGCTGGTGGGGACAGTCTGCAGTCTACCTTCTTTTCGGAGGGATGTTTTAGGATGCACACAATGCTGTTGTTGACATCGCTTAAACTTCTTATCAGCCCCTGGAGATCAGCGTTAACTGGGCTAATTCACAGTGAAATAAAGACGATTTGAAATACAGCTCTCTGAAAAGTCTATGCTAGTAAAGTATCTCAAGTTTGTTTTATTCGGCTTATGAAAAGTTTTTCTGAAGGAAAGAGAGGGTATCGATTGAGGACTCCCAGGGCACAATTATGAGCACGTATCCGTCACGGAGCACACGTATGAGCACAATGCAGGGCGCTTTATAAACATTCTCTCATCCGGTTTCACAGCCCTTCAAAACTTGAGACTCGGAGAGTCGGTGGCCCTCCCATCCCACTACCGCAGCATCTCGTTCCATCTCACCCTCCGAGCAGGTTTTAAGAACTGACACTCAGAGACCTGCTCACATTTTCCTGGTGCTCAGATGCCCATGTTTCCTAAATTCCCTTTCACTGCTTTGGAGAGGAAACGAGGCCCTGAGTGGTGATGATGGAAATAATAAGGCACTGTTTTCTCAAGGGCTTATATGCATCAGGAGTTTTTAAGCCTCCATGGGACATATCACAATACCCATTTTATAACTGCAGAGCTGAGGTTCAAAAACTGACACATTTGTCCAGGGCTGTAAAGCAGATGTGAGCCCAAGTCTATCTGCGCCAACGTCTGTATTTCCCAGCTATTCCACGGGTAAGGAAATGGGGTATTGGGCATTCGAGGAGATGCACTATGTGAAACAGGCCAGAGTGAGTGGTTCGGGACTCAGGCTGCGGTTGAAGAAAGGACCCAGAGACCACACATCGGCCAAGTGGGTCAGGGTCAAAGGGCCGGTTTACTATCTTTTTAAGAGTCACACAGAGCCAGGGACAATTCCTTCAGTCAGTGGAAAATCACCAGCATTTCTATTGTCCATTGATGTGAGGAGGTGGGGAGTGGTGGGGGCAATGGGCCGCTAGACTGCAACATCAGAAATTTAGAGCTGGAAGTGTTCGGAGGGCCCACTGAAGCCAACCCCTCATTTTAGAGCTGAGAACATGGAAAATAAGAAAGGGCAGGTGACCTGCCCAAGTCCTTACAGCTTATGGGTGGGGAGTTATGGTCGGAACGCAGGTGTCCTGTGTCCTAGGCTGGTGTCCTAGCCCTCACATCTGTGTTATAGTGTTAGGCACTCACAAAGCAAGTCACACATAGCCTCTATTTTTTTTTATAAGAGATTATCACTAACAGAGAGATAAAGTATGCAACACACGTAATTCCTCGTGGGCCATGGAAAGGAGCCTACTTTATAGTTGAGGAGGTCAAAAATTCCAGAGATGGAGAGGGAATTTCCCCAGGCACTATAGCTGATTAGTAGCAGAGTTAGGGTCAAAATCCAGGTTTCCCAATTCCTAGCCCCCTGCTCTTTCCCCTCTCTCATTCTTTTTCCTAAGCCTACTCCCTACTTCTGTACATGCAGGTGACCTTGGGCTCGACAAGACATTGTGAAAAAATAATCTCACCAGATATCATCTAATAAGGACCTCTCAAGAAGAATAGGAGTCTTTAATGTCTAAAAGAATAAATACTTAATGATAAGAAATAAATAATGAAATAATAAAGTAATTAAATTCAGGCCAACACTTATTTCTTTAGTGACATTTTATTTATTTCAAATATTCATCAAGTGCATGCTGGGCATGCAAATAATAATAACTTTGCTTATAATTGGAACAACAATTTATTAGTCACCATGTTTATACCTTATCTTAATTGACCCTTAAAACAATTTCGTAAGTAAATATCTTCATCCTTGAAGCACAGAATACTAACTGTCTATTTCAATATTCATTCTTTCCTTCCCTTTAGAATAGAAACTTAATTTCTAGCTGGATATAATTTTGCCTAGTCAGTTAAATGTATTTCTCAGATTCTCTTACATGTAAATGTGGCTATATAACTAAATTTTGGCCAATGAAATGTAAGCATAATAGTCACATGAGTCTTCTAGGAAGTTTCCTTAAGGAAGGGAACATGCCCTATTTTTTGTTTCCTTTCTCTCTATATAATGCTTCTTAAAACACAGATGTGATGGCTGGAACTCTAGTTGCCATTTTGAACCAGGAGGATAAGGGCCACATCCTAGGCATGGATCCTTGAGCAGAGAGTTGTAAGGATTCAGAGTCCCTGACCATTTTTCAGAGCTACTGTAGCATTGCTAGACCACCTACTCTGAACATCCTTTTGTGTGTGAAAAAATAAATTTGTTTAAGCAACGTAACTTTAGGCTTTTTATCACATGCAATCAAAATCTAAACCTAACCGATAAAATTCTATTTTGTCAATGAGGATAAGGAGGCATAAAGAAATTAAGGAATTTCTTCCACTTCTGTGGCAGACAGGATGCTATATATGTAACATAAACCTTTCTTGAATTTCTCAGGGAAATAGGAAGAAGACATGTCCCAGGTCCCCTTGCTGTTAGATTAGGGTCATGTGGCTGAGTTCTGGCCAATAGAATGTGAGTAGGAATGATCTGAACTTCTCCCAGACTAGGCAATAAAAGCCCCTGTGTTATCGTCCATGCTTGCTGTTCCCATTTGGTAGTGATCATCTGTGCTGAAGACTGGGGTATGATAGGATAGAAGGATCTCGAGTTCCTGAATGGCCAGGTAACACAAACTTCTGCCATGCCCTGACACCCACTTTTGACTGTGACATAATAAAGAAATAAACATTAGGGTGTTAAGGCACTGAGAGTATGGCATTGTTACTGCAGCTGGTGTTGATTATCCTGACTAATTAAACTTCATTCAAATATGGAGTAGAGGAGATGGAGTTTGATCACTGGGGTTGTTTGCCTCTAAAACCTATGCTTTGGTCTCTGCCTTGGAGGAGTTCACGGTGTGTCACCAGAAGATGAATGGGCACACTGTCGGGTTCAGTGGAGTGCTAGGGTCGCACAACAGAAATTTGCATAAGATGCAATGTGGTGTAGAGGACATAATGGTCAATTTTGAAAGTTTGAGAAAGTGTCAGACAGATATAAAATATAAATATAAGAATATCTTATACCAATATTTTGAGGAAATTAAAGATACTTAAGGGCAAAGCTTCTTTCCTCCATTACCTTAGAACCAGGCTATGGAAGCAGAACAAATACAAAGGAAACAGAAGCAATCGAGGGAGGCAGTGCGGTGTGGGATTAAGAGACAGACTAAGTGACACAGACACGGAATGCTTCTCAAGAGCTGAGAAGAAAGCTGCATGAAATCTGGAGTGGGCAGGGAAGCTTCAAGGAAAGGACTGACTCCACACTACACCTGGAAGGACAGATAGGATCTGAGTTGGTGGAAGAAAAACACAGGAAGTATTTCATGGGAGAGAAACAGTAAGAGAAAAGGCAAAGGTGGAGTGTCTCATTTAACAAATGCATTATGTCCCTACAGTGTGCAAGGGAGTTGACCTTAAACTTGAAACACAAAGAGAAATCAGCCAAAGTTCCTGATCTCAAGGAGATTATGGTCTGGAGGGGTGAGAATGTCTCTGGATCAGTAACCAGCATGGAATGAAAAATGCTCTCAGAACTGGTGCAAAGTATAGTGTGAGCATGGGGGGGATGGAGGAAGACCAGGAAGGACGTGGGTGAGGGCTTGGTCAACAGGGGAAGGAAGACTTCCTGGAGTCCTGAAGGAAGAGTAGTAATTCTCCATGCTGATAAGGTGCAGGCAGGGAAAGTCATCCCCAGAGCAGGAAATAGCCTCAGCTCATGGGGCAGGAAAGAGGAAGTTGTGTCCACAGATGGTGAGGCCAGGAGTGAGGCTGGAGTCGAGATTCTCGCTGGGATCGGGTGCTGGGAAGGGAGGCTGGATAAAGAGGCAGAGGAAATTAGGCAGATTTAAAAAATTTAGGCAGAAGAGTTTACATAAAATACAGTAATCGGGAAATGCCCACAGCATAAGTAAGAGTTGCGTGTAAAGGTATAGGTAAGCAGTACCTTTAGAAGTATGTGTGCAGTCTAGACCTCACTTTCTGCAGATGGAGGCTGGTTAGAGAAGATGCATTTTCAATGTGGCTTAAAAATCTGGAAGGGAAAGTGTCAGTCAAGTGAGAGTGCACAGGGCTCCTTCCATCTCAGGTCTCAGCCTGCCATGGCACGGCACAAAACTAGGAGTGGCTGAAGTAGAGGTGCATAGAGGGAAGCCGAGACGAAGATGTAGACAGTGGGGAGGTGCTGGGGAGACTGTAACATTAGAGGTAACTGAAGGTGGAAATCTAGGGATGGCCTCCAGATACCAGTTGTTTTTTCCTCTTCTTTTTCCAAAATTATTGAATTCCTTACTCTACTGTCTTTTTACAAGTGTGTTCACAATTTAGCCATGAACCATACATGGAAGACTAACAAACTGGACATTATAAAAATTTAAAATATCTGCTGTTCTAAAACTACTTTTAGCCACACACTGGGAGAAAAGTGATTTGCGATACACATCTGATCGAAGACTTTTATTCACAATGTGTAAAGAAGACTCAAAACACTATAAGAAGAAAACAAATGACCTAATTTAAAACAGGTAAAAGATTTGAATGGACATTTCACTATGGAAGAGTTCTGGATGGAAAATGAGCAAATGAAAACATATTAGACATCACTAGTCACTGGTGGTATGCATATTAAACCCATGACAAGATAGCAAGCACTACACACTCTTCTAATGATCCAATTTTTTTTTTTTTTTTGTAAAAAAAGGACAATACCAAATGCTGGTGAGGATGCAGACCAAACAAGACTCTCACACATTGCTGATAGAATGCAAAAGGGTACAATCACTTTGGAAACCAGTTGGCAGTTTGTACGTGAAGTTAAATATACATTCATCACATGACCAGCGATTCTGTTCCTAGGTATCTATCCAAGAGAAATGAATACTTACACCTACATAAAAATCTATATGCAAACTTTGTGGCAACTTTATTCATAATCATCAAGAGCCGGAAGGAAGCAATCCAAATTTCCATCAAGGGGTGAATGGATAAACCAGTTATGGAACATCCATACAATAAAATACTACTCGGCAATAAGAAGGAACAAACTACTGAGAGATGCAATAACATAGATACATCTCAGCATCTTGCTAAGTAAAGGATGCCAGACTTGAAGGTCTAAAATGCCATGTGATTCCATTTATATGACACTCTGGAAGTGGCAAAACTATTGGAGCGAGGAATAGATCAGTGACTGCCAGGGGCTGAGACTGTGGGAAGAAGGTGACTACGAAGAGGTAAGAGAAGACGTTTAGGTGGTAGAAACATTCTAGACCGTGGTGGTGGTAGTAGTTGTGTTGCTGTTTATATGGTCAAAATTCAGAAAACTATTTATTTAATAAGGTGAATTTTATTCTATATAAATCATACCTCAGTGACTGTGACTTTAAAAACAAAACAAAACACCAGCGCAGGGACACTGCTCCCGGACAGGTGGCCCTGGAGCATGCAGCCACTTCTCTGGACACGCAGCCCGTGCCTCTTCCCAAGTGGCCCCTGGCTGACTCTGCTTAGGCGCGGCCTTGAATGAAGTGTAGTAGAGATCATGATACAGGCTTTCCAGACCATTCGGAAACACGGCAGGGGGCCTCATACTTTCCATACAGAAGGGGTGAGGCATGGCAAACTGAACGGACGAGGAGCCTGGGAAATTTATGTCGAGGTTGCATTTCATAGCAAGCCCATTATTCTTACTCAGGTTGCATAATACACATCCATAAAAATAGCAAAACCTCCTGAAAAAGTTTCACGTGCACTATGCATAGGATTAAGAAATTGTCAATTATTCACACCAAATTATATTTTTTAAAAACCTGGGGTGGTCTGGGGAGGCTTAGCCACCCCATGGCTCTCGCACTGAAGTAAGCTTCGACTGCATTCACCTAAAGAACAAATGAGCCGCCTTCCCCGGAAAAAGCAAGGGTCTTAACCTCTGGCTTCCCTCTTCATGCAAACTCCTCAAGGAAGAGAACCTCTGGGGGCAGGGACCTCAGACAGCTTCAGGAACCAAGAATATTAAAAAGCCTTGGTGCTGACCCGGCCCTTGAAGAGACTCCGAGGGGGGTCGCCTCTAACACAAAGCATGTCACACTGCCAGTGAGAATCTCAGAAAACATTCGCTTTCCTCCCAAGACATCTGAGGGAAATATTTTACAAATTGAAGTGTGTTTTCCCGGAGGGGACCATTTCTTCATCTCATTTGATTATCCATGAGGTTTTAAGCACCATAGTTTAAAGGGGTTTCGCTAGAATAAATTTTTGAATCAAATGGCTATGAAATCCCAATGGGCCTCCAACTGCTTTACTTTGGTATCACACCATGAGCAACTGGAATTAAAATGGAACCAGAGAAGATAATCTATGCAAAGATAGAGCCAGCTGAAAGGTAAAAATAAATGGGAACAAATCAGCCTGCACAGTAGAACATTCACAGCTCCAGGAAAATATCAATTAAAAATATTATCTGCAAATATTTCCTGAGGAACTAACTCTAAAATCCCCCACTGTGTCTCTCTTACTATTTACTTAGGTGTTTTAATTTGCACCTAATGCAAAACGCTTTTGTTCGTCGTTTTGGTTTCCCATTTGCTTTATTCCTCTCTAGGCAGAGTAATGACTGGATGCTTTAAAACATATGGCTGTTTTGACAACTTAGAATAAAATGAGTGAGTTACCTCTTTATCGCTAAGGAACCCTATAATTTGGTGATTTGGCACTCAGCTACCTCCATTAAGAATTCAGCTTAGCTGAGCACCAAGCATGTCTCACACATTGTGCCTGGCACTGTGGTTAGAGGAGACAAATAAAGATGCTGTCTTGATTTAAGGAGCTCACAGTCCAGAAGTGCAGCCATGCAAACGAATTATAATACATCTTGATAAGTGATTCAGCAAAGGAGCAGTATGCGGGGGAGGAAGTGAGTGTCCCTGTCTGCGAGGAGTCTTTAAGTCTACTAAGCCTACGACTTGAAGGATGACCAGTAACTCCCCAAGTAAACAAGGGCAGAAGGAGATTCCTGACAGAGGAAACAGCACGTGGAAAGGGCAAGAAACGTTGACAGCACCATGCATTTCCGGGACCATAAGAACTTAGCTATTGTAGGACCATCGGGTGCAGAGGCCAGGTCACAGAGAGCTTTATCTGCCATGCCAAGGAGTTCAGACCTCACTGGGAGGCAATGGGGTTGCCAGAGCAAAGATTCTAAGCAGAGGACAGACATAATCATATTTCTATTTCAGAGAGATCACTTTGTCAGCAAAGGGAATGCCAGAGCCCGCACTGAAGACCATGGAGGAGAGAACAAGAAGAACAGGATTCGCTGAAGAGATATCACATAAATAGAACCAGCCTGTGTGGTCGTGTGGAGTAGGACAAGGGGGGAGTTAAGTCACAAGTGTGCCCAGGGTGGGGGGGATGGTGCTACCGAAGAGATGGAGAATACAGATGAGAGTTAAAGGGTAGAGGTGGGTGCTATGGTCTGACTGTCTGTGTCCCCCTAGAATTCATATGTTGAAAACTAATCCTCATTGTGATAAAAGGTGGTGACTTTGGGAGGTGGCTAGGTCATGAGGCAGGGCCCTCATGAATGGGATTCGCGCCCTTATAAAAGTGGAGGAGCTTGTTTGTCTCTCCCGCCATGTGAGAACTCAGCAGGAAGGCGCTATCTATGACAAATGAACCCTCAGACACCAGATCTGCTGGTGCTTTGATCTTAGACTTCCCAGCCTCCAGAACTGTCAGAAATACATTTCTGCTGTTTATAAGTTACTCAGACTAAGGGAATTTGTTATAGAAGTTCTAACAAACTAAGACAGTGGGGAAGATGATTATTCAGTTTTGGATAAATAGAGTTTTCTATCTGGGTGGAGATATCTGGGAAGTAGTTCTTTAAAACCCTGCAGTGAAAAATCATCCAAGGAGAAGGTGAGAAGAGCAGAGCACCAAAGCAGACCCTGGAGAATGCCACCAGCATGCCACAGGCAAGCAGAGGAAGCCATCAAGGATGCTAACAACAAGAGCAATGGGTCCAAATGAGCAAGGAATCCAAACTAGTGATCTTCAGACTCTCTTTATCTGTTTGAAGAGTTCTTTGCCCAAGCAAAATCTCAGCTGAAGCCTAGGATGTGAAAAAAAAAAAAAGGTGAGTTGCTGTCCCTGAAGGAACCCCACCAACCCTGGGCCCCTTTCCTTCTTTAGCCAGCAGAGTGCAGCCTGAAAAACACAGGACTGAATGATACCACGAGAATCAGGGAGTGTACACACTCCTCAATAGCAGAAAGCACAGACGTCCCCTCCAAAAGTGATAAAAATAATGAAAACTATATATTATAATTATGGCATTACAAAAAAAATGCAATATAAATCTGGGTTTGGGTTTGTTGCATATTTGACAGGTACCAACATAGAGTGCAGGCTATGAGCACCAGAGAACCACTTCCTGTCTTCCAGTGAAGAAACAGAAGTCCAGAGTTAGATAGCTGATTAGCTGGTCAGGTTAAGTCAGGCCATAGTTTAGAGAGTGGCTGAGAGAAGACAAAGCTCCCTAGTCCAGGATTCTTATGACTTTATTCATTTCATTCCAGTTTCCTTGGAACTGAAACCAAAGCTTGAGGTAGAATTAGCCATTCCATCATAAGCTCTGTAGGGCTGGGAGCTTTGGGTTCTGACTTCTATAGCTCAATGCTGGGTTCCCTGGAAGAGCTCATAAAACACTTCTGCATGCATGGCAGAGCACATCTGAAAAAGACCTGGGCTTTTTCAGAAGCTGTGCTGTCTCCTTAGGACAGGGGCCTTCTGCTCAGAGAAACATTAACCACCTAGAACAGTTCCTTAAACCAAGGTGGGTGGCACTGGAGGAATACTGAAACTTCTGCCTGTTAGCTGGCAAAGTCATTTAGGGAAAGATTGCCGATGATCATCACAGTAGCACTGTGGAATGCCAATCTTCCCTATGCATAATGGCTCCAGGAAAATCTCATGAGAATATCTATGCCAAGATGGCAGGGCCAGCTATGAAACTAGAACGGCAGCTAGATCTCTAAGCAAGTAAAGGTGGTAGAGACACGCCTGGACATAGGGGCCCAGAGCACAGCACTTTTGTCACTTCCATGCCATGTGGCTTCCCACTGCTGAAATTTCCTACCAGGAGTCAGCCACAACATAAAAACCCTCGGAAATAGGAGGCAAGCTGGAAAGATTTATTGTCCACCAACCTCGAGGGCCAGTCTCAGACAGATACTGGATGAGGAAGGAAGAGCAGGCAAGCAATTTGCTTTTTAATTTATCTTGCTCTTCTGGATGAAATTAACTTTTGGCTTGCTGCAGCACAATTTACCTCTAAGTTTGCTGCTGGAGAAGTTAGTGACTTATTGCTTGTTGCAGCTTTGCCACTATGCAGTTTTCCTTCTCGTATCTACACGTGTTTCTCTTTTACACCAGTGGAGAGAAGATGAGGGGTTTAATCCCAAGTCTGACACAGAATCCCCCACTTGAATAAGCAGTCTTGACACAGGCTATGGGAGCAACGGGGCAGGCTGAATATACAACTCAGTTTGCTGTCCAAAATATTCCAAGTTTCCTTTTCCATAGGTGATATCAGAGGTCATTTAAATAGGCAGGTTGAAATTATCCCAACACAATCTGGCTTGAGAGAAGGAAATTCCACTTCTAATGTTCCCATGTATTATATGTGGATTTTGAGGATTAAATATAAAACAGAGACTAGCTAAAGATTGCTCAACTTCTAAAAGTCCTGGCAAGGAACACAAATGAGTTGATGTCCTCTTAATGCTGGTCTGGAATCCTATTAGTGGAACAGAATGTCCCACAAAATTCCAGGAATTTCTATATATGCAACACAAGCACAAGTAATTTTCTCAGTATTCAGCCTTCTTTGATCAATGGGAGAGGGTTTAGGGAGAGGAGTCTATGGGGGTTGCTTGTAGCTGGTTTTTTAAGATAAAGGACTGAAAACCAAAGGAGAATCTCACAAGGCAGCCTGGGAACATGTCCCAGGTTTTGCAGATGATTGATCGATTAGCCCTTCTTAGGAAACCAAAAGACAGAGAAAAGTCAGATACAACTTTCAGCCAGGGTTACACATTACAGTATTCAGCATGGTAGAGGACAGAGACAACTGTCAGTAACCAGGTACAGATGTGGGTTACTCTCAGGATATTAAGAAAAATCAGAAAGATGAGGAAGGAGGCAGAGATGTTTGGACTTTCTACCTTCTAATTGAGGCATTTTTATCCAGTTTCTAGTTGTCAGGAGCAAGTGACACCCCCGAGAGTGCCTATAACCTGGACAAGTGTTCCCAGCCAGGCCAGCCTTGGCAGTGCTTCTGGACTTGGCCTCAACAAAGAGGCCAAAGGGAAGAAATGTGATCATAGTGACAGTGTCTAGCCTCTCCATCTACCTGCTCCATCCTTGGAGCCACTCTTTAAAGTCCTACTGCAGCTCACAGAGGCTATGGAACAATAGCTATTCATAAGAGCCACCATTCGTTTAAGCACTACATGGGTATTTGATACAGTTGATAGTTGAACAACATTAACACTAATTTGAAGTGTGGGTGCACTTACATGTAGATTTTTTCCAATAAAAGTTACATTGAGGGTGCCTGGCTCTCCTGCCTCCCCTTCCACCTCCTCCACCCCTGAGACAACAAGACCAAGCCCTCCTCTTCCTCTTCCTCCTCAGCCAACTCAACATGAAGACAATGAGAACGAACACATTCACGGTGATCAACTTCAACTTAATGAATAGGAAATATATTTTCTCTTGCTTATGATTTTAACATTTTCTTTTCTGTAGCTTACTTTACCATAAGAATACAATATACTTGTAGTGTATTGTATTGTGGCCTTTAAACAATGTGGAGGTTTAGCAGTACTAACTACACATGCAGTCAAAAATCTGTATATAACTTTTGACTTCCCCAAAACTTAACAACTAACAGCCTACTGTTGACCAGAAGTCTTACCAATAACAGTCTATTAACACATATTTTGTATTTTATTTATATATATATGTGTGTGTGTGTATATATTATATACTGTATTCTTATGGTAAAGTAAGCTAGAAGCCATGCGTGGTGGTTCGTGCCTATAATACGAGCACTTTGGGAAGCCACGGCAGAAGGATAGCTTGCTTAAGGCCAGGAGTTCAAGGCCAAGGCAGAAGGATAGTTTGAGGCCAGCTTGGGCAACATAATAACATCCTGTCTCAAAAAAACAAACAAACAAAAAAAAAACCTAGCTGAGTTTGATGTGTGATGTCACACACCTGCTGTCCCAGCTACTTGAAAGGCTGAAGCAGGAGGATCACTTGAGATCAGGAGCTGGAGATTATGGTGAGCTAGATTGTACAACTGCACTTCAGTCTAGGTAACAGAGCAAGACACTATCTCAAAGAAAATAAAAAAATAGAGTAAGCTAGAGAAAAGAAAATGTTGTTAAGAAAATCAGAAGGGAGATAAAACATATTTATTATTCATTAACTGAAAGTGGATTATCATAAATATCTTCATCCTCTTCATCTTCAGGTTGAGTAGGCTAAGGAAGAAGAAGAGGAGGAATTGCTTTTGCTGTCTTAGGAGGAGCAAAGGTGGAAGAAAATCAGCTATTAAGCAGATCCGCACAGTTCAAACCCATGTTGTTCAAGTGTCAAATGTATATTCTCCAATTCTTCAATTTAGTCTTCACTATAATCTTATTATATGGGTATTATTTTTTCTTTAATTTATGATTTTTTATTTCAAAGTATCAAGGGGGTACAAATGTTTTTGTTACATGGATACCTTTCATAATGCTTAAGTTGGGGCTTCTAGTGTGCCCATCACTCTTATAGTGTACATTGTATCTGATAGGTAGCTTTTTACCCCTCCCTATCTCCTCCCCTTCCCCCTTCTTGATTTCCAGCGACCTTTACATCTCTTATGCCCATGCAAGTCCTTCAATTGGCTCCCAATTATTAGAGAGTATGTGTAGTGTTTGTTTTTCCATTCCTGAGATACTTCACTCAGGATAATTTTCTCCAGTTCCACTCAAGTTGCTGCAAAAGACATTAGTTCACTCCTTTTAATGGCTTAGAAGTATTCCATGGTTGTGTGTGTATACACACGCACACACAACCCACACAAACATTTTCTTAATCCACTCTTGAACTGGTGGGCACTTAGGGTGAGTCCACATCTTTGTGATTTGTGAATTGTGCTGCAATAAACATTCAGGTGCGGGTGTCTTTTTGATAAAATGACTTCTTTTCATTTGAGCAGATACCCAGTAGTGGGATTGCTGGGTTAAATGGTAAGTGTATATTTATTTCTTTGAGGAATCTCCATATAGGTTGTATTAATTTGCAGTCCCACCAACAGTGTATAGCATTCCTTTCTCTCTGCATCCATGTCAGCATCTATTGTTTTTGGACTTTTTAACGATGACCATTCAGACAGGGATAAGGTGGTATCTCATTGTGGTTTTAATTCACATTTCCCAGATGTTTAGTGATGTTGAACATTTCTTCATTATGTTTTTTGGTGATTTCTTTATCTTTTTTTGAAAAACTTCTGTTTATGTCTTGTGCCCATTTTTTGTTGGGTTGTTTTTTCTTGCTGATTTATTTAAGTTCTTTGTAGATTCTGGATATTAGTCCTGTATTGGATGTATAGTTAGCAAATATTTTCTCCCATTCTGTAGGTTGTCTGTTTATTCTATTATTTTCTTTGCTGTGCTGAAGCCTTTTAATTTAATCAAGCCCCATTTATTTATTGTTGTTGTTGTTGTATCTGCCTTTGGGGTCTTAGACATAAATTCTTTTTCTAGGCCAATGTCTAGAAGAGTTTTTCCTAAATTTTCTTCTATAATAGCATTTGATAAAATTCAGTACCCTTTCATGATAAAAACCCTCAACAAACTAGGCATAGAAGAAATGTATCTCAAAATTATAAAAGCCATATATGACAAACCCATAGCCAACATCATTACTGAATGGAGAAAAGTTGAAAGAATTCCCTCTAAGAACTGGAACAAGACAAGGGGGCCCACTGTCACCACTTCTATCCAACATAGCAATGGAAGTCCTAGCCAGAATAATCAAGCCAGAGAAAGAAATAAAGTGTATCCACATTGAGATAGAGGAGGTCAAACTATTGCTTTTTGCTGACAGTATGATCTTGTATCTAGAAAATCCCAAAGACTTCACCAAAAGACTGCTAGAATTAATAAATCAATTCAGCAAAGTCTCAGGTTAACAAAATCAATGTACACAATCAGTAGCATTTCTATATGCTAATAACAGTCAAGCTGAGAGTCAAATCAAAGACTTAATACCTTTCATAATAGCTACAAAGAAAATAAAATACTTAGGAATATACTTAACCAAGGAGGTGAAAGATCTATACAGAGAACTAGGAAAGACTGGTGAGAGAAATTGCAAATGACATAAACAATGGAAAAACATCTCATGCTCATGGATTAGTAGAATCAACAACATTAAAATGTCTATACTGCCCAAGGTGATTTACAGATTCATCACAATCCCCATCAAAATACCAATGTCATATTTCATAGATCTAGAAAAAATAATTCTATACTCATTTGAAACCAAAAAAGAGCCTGAATAGCCAAAGGAATCCTAAGCAAAAAGAACAAATCTGGATGCATCACATTACCTGACTTCAAATTATACTACAAGGCTATAGTAACCAAAACAGCATAGTCCTGGTATAAAAGTGTAGACATAGAATGATGGAACAGAATAGAGAACCCAGATATAAAACCATCCACATTCAACCAACTGATCTTCACCAAACCAGACAACATATACCGGGGAAAGGAAGCCCTATTCAATAAATAATGATGGGAAAACTGGATAGCTACATGCAGAAGAATGAAACAGCACCCTTATCTCTCACTATATACAAAAATTAATTTGAGATGGATAAAAGATTTAAATGTAAGACATGGAACCATAAAAATTCCAGAAGAAAATGTAGAAAAAACTCTTCTGTTACATGGGTATTATTTTCAACTCCATTTTACAGATGAGAAAACAGAGGCTCAGAAGGATTAAATAACTCTTCCTGAGTTACCTAACTTATAGGTAATCTTCAAACCCAAGTTAGTTTGGTGCCACATCTGTGTTCTTTCCACTCTAGAAGGTATGAGGACAGAGTAGCTAGCAAAGGATTCATCTTCCATCATGACCAATTTCCCAGCATTCTTCTAGGGGACACTGGCCCACCCACTTTCCTTGGCTTAACCCTGCTTGTATTTCTAACCACCACCATTCCACTGACTCACAAAAAGGCTAATAGGAGAGGCTCTTGGTTGTATGGTTGGCATTAAGGATAAAACACAGAGGATCCAAGCATTCCTCTTTGTTGAACACCTGTCTCTGAATATTGAGCCTTGACTCACATTCAGGATAAAGAAGGAGGATGATTTGCCCAAAGAAAAAGATTATCCAATTTGATATACTATTTTTATCAAACTTCATAAAAGTGAGGGGCTCATTGTATTCCACATGTTTACCACCTTATTTTTTATAGTGATTTCTCCAAGTATTATTATAGTTATATAAGAGTGTGTCTCCTGAGGGCAGGGCTGGCTTTTTAAATGTTTCTCCTTGGCCAGCACTCAGCCCTGTGATTCAAGCATAATTGGTCTTTAATATAAGTATGTTCAATGAATGAACAAATGGATAAATGAGGGAATCATTGATTGGATTTTCTTTGCAGCATGAGTAGCCATGTTTATAGTTTCTTTTAAAATATAAAATTTAAATTGTCCTTCTTTCCCTTAAAGGGAAGCAGCTGCCCATGAAATCCTGCTGTTGGCTATTTTTAGCACTGCCACTCTGGGCGAGGCATGCCTGCCTTGGCTGGCTTGGGCTGCAGAGTTGCTGGGGTGCTCCTGCCTCCTTTTGATAACTTTTGCCAATAACTCGCTCTCAGTTCTCACTCTTAGCAAAGAAGAAGGAATAGTCCAACCCCATGATTGCCTGCCCCACCTTACCCTCCCACCCCTTGTACCTTACCTGGCCCCAAGAAGATCTTGTTTTCTTGGACACATGATAAGTGCTTCCCACCCTTGGAAAGTTGCCCCATGAAATGTATGGGCCCACAGAGGTACTAAAATTTATCTTTAATTAAAAAAAAAACTATCTATAGAGGCAGCAGTGAAAATCACCCACAGCCCCCAAACACACATACCCTCTCCTGGCCCCACACTTCTTATACTCGATGCTATGTTCTCTCTTGCCTCATTCCACAGCAAACCATGCAGGTGGGTGCTGACTCTTATTGCTGCATGCTGGCTTCTTTTGAAGAAGGAAAACCAGATGTAAGCCCTGGAGAGAAGGAGACAGATAGAAGTTCAGGTGGGTTCCCTTGGGGCACAGAACTGTGGTCACTGATGACGGCCCAGCTCAGCCTTGCTCTGTACTGAAGCCCTGGCCATTTCTTAGAAGGATCGTGCCGAAGTGCAAGTATTTCCTTGGCACACTGCATTAACCCATGGACTCACTCATTTACTCATTGATTTGAAAGGCAGCAGAGCATAGCTGTTAAGAATGTGGGCCAGATTGAGCTCAGATCGTGACTCAATCACACACTAGCTGTGATCTTGGCCTAGCTTCTCTGTGCCTCTGTTTCTTCACCTTTAAATGGGGATGATGATGCCATTATATTAGAGCCTTCATTATAGAGAGGCTATGAAGATTAACGGATTGGCTACCTATAAAGTTCTTAGAACCACAAGTTTGCCACATTGAAAATACTTTACTTTTTGGCAGTAAGGACTACCCAAAAAATTCCTAGAACCTACCTTCAAGAAACTTAAATTCTTCAAAGAGAAATGAGACATACACATTCACATTTAAAATTCTAGGTCCAAAGTGTTAATTACTGTAAGAAAGGTACAAGGAAATTTTAAGGTAGTTTTGAGGAGGAGTCATTTCTTCCAGAGTGTTGGAGCAGGGACTGGGAGAACTTTGGAGAAGATGGCAAAGGAACTGGATCTTAGAAAGTGATAGGAATTTTAAATGCGGTTAAGGAAAATTTGAGCACTCCACAGAAAGGAATTGTGTGATCAAAGACAAAGAAGTAGAAGAACCTGAGGTTTATGTGGAGAAGAAAAATAGTTTAGTTGGTTAGTGCAGGGGAGCTTTTTAAAAATACCAGTGCTTCAACCCCACCCCATGCCCCTGGATTCTGCTGGGGCTCCATGGGGTCAGCACATTAGTGAGACAGTGGCTCTGTTGGCTGAGGACCAGAGGGCGGACTAGAGAGGTATTTAGGAGTCAGCAGTGGATGGCCCAGAGAGCTGGGTGGGAGGGAGAGGAGGGGTGTGGGAGGTCTCCCCAGGCTCAGGCTTAGATGTGTGAGGACAGAGAGGAGCTGCTCAGCAAGGCTCAGCTCAAAAAATGAGGACTTGTGAGAGGGCCATCTGGTCTTCCTTGACATCACCAATTGAGCCATCATCCACGTGTTGATGATAACCATGTGTATGATGTTTTGTCCCCTCCAGAGAGATGAGTACCACACTTGTGGCGTCTGTGTTCTAAGCAGCTCGTCTTTTCTTGGTCCTGAACCTGTTTCTGTCTCCTCTCATTTCTTTCCCTTTGACTCGTGAGTCTCTCTTCATGAGTTCCCCAGATGGTGTCCTGGGTGCATGTGGCTGGGCTTTGCTGGACACATCCTCGCTCATCCACTCTGATCCTCTCGTGCACCTGCAGGCAGCTGACACGTCCCTCCCCTGCCTCAGTCTTTTCACACCAGAGCTTCATCCTTTTTAGCCAGACTACTGTCCCTTGAACTTTTTCCATGCCCTTTCTCTGCATCCTCTCCAGCTCTGTCTTACCCTTCTGCACGTGTGAGGGCCTGAAATAGCATCCCAGCATCCCGGGTGTAGATTCTGTGTGGTTCACATACAACCCTGGTCCATCAAATGGAGGTCTGCTCTCTTCTCACTGAAACCCACCTCCTTACTGGATCCTGATCAGACCTCTGGAGACATGAGCTTTTCTGCCCATTTTAGTTAATATGTACATACGTCTGTATGTATACACACGCATAGTGTAATAATTTGTTCCAGCTTAAAACTAAGTACCTGTTATACTTGAAATGTAAAATACGGCTCTTTCAGATTAAAGAGGCTTATTGGGAACCAAGCAGAAGGGTGTCCTGTCTTCAAGACACAAGAAGCTTTCTTTGATTTCATTTTCCTTGGTCTCCATCTATCCGAACACTGCTTAGCAAATGAAGTTCTGCAGAAGAGAAGGAGCTGGAACGGCATCGCTGACATCCTCAAAGAACAGAGGAACATTTTTAGCACAAGCACCGTCACACACGTTTTCCACTGCCTAGATAAAATGACATGCACTGTACAAAAATGACACCTGCCATCTATTCTTAAGTACATCACAAAATACAGTGATTTTATACATAAATCTTTAATGGAGGAGGAACAATGAGACGCAAGCTGAGCGCCCCTTTGTTTCCAGTCACCCTGGGTGTGGTGGCCATAGGCACAGGGGCAGAAAGACGCTTGTTATTGCAGCCTTTGCTGCAAAGGAGACAGGCGTCACACACCCTGCCTGCGCTCACCCAAGCCCTCTGCTTTTAAATGCTATTTTTTTCCTTATTTCAAAATTATCTAAAGACCAATTGGTTCCAGGCAGCTCTTTCTGTATATTAATTTTTAATTGGAGAAATAGCAATTAGATGCTGCATTGATTGCCAGTTCCCGTAATCTTTTTTAATTTGAGATAACAATCTATTCAAAAAATGAGTTTGTCCCTAAAATATCTTTTCTTAATGGCAATAATAACTGAAGTTATATACAAACCCAGCAGAGCAGCCCACAGGGAAGGGGTCTAAATTATACATGGAATATTCTGCACCTGGTTTGTCAGTTACAACAAACACTTTACCACGGGTGCCCTATGAAAATGGTCAATTTCATATGTTGTTTTTATTAATATCATTTTTGAAACAACCAGATAATCTCCAAAGAGAGGATGTTCATGGTATGGAGCATGCTTTTCTAAACGTAAGAAACCTAAGCTAAATAAAATTCTTATTTTCGCTCCTTGCTGTGGACACTGGCAAAAGGAAGATTGTGAGGAAGAAAGAGGAATTAGAGGGGAATAGAATTCCTGCTTGGGAGGGACTCCCACGCTGGGCTGAGCAGCCAGGAATGCAAGTTCAATTAATATACCTAGACCAGCCGTATATCTCAAGTTTTCCCCATATATTCCTAGCAGTAAGGAGTGTTGAGGCCTCCAAAGGAGACTGCAATAAATAGTCACCTTCTTCTAGCCAAGTTCTGAACGATTTGAGAAAAAAAAAGAACTGAGATGGAAGCCAAATAGCACCTCTATCATCACAGAAGCTAAGCAAGAAAATATAGCTTAGTGTGAGAGTCCATCGGACCATGGAACTGAACCCCTGAACTAGGGAGTCTTCTTACCCACCTAGTCATGACATGACTGCCTGCCCAGGAAAGAACTACATATGAAGGAGTGGAGGCCCTCAACTGCTCTCTAAAAAGAAGAGAAAAAAAGAAGGCACTCCCAAGAGAAAGAATGAAGGTGTTGGCGAGCTGAGTATGATTAGTTATCTGTTCCACATTTACCAAACAGAAAGGTCCATTCCTCCTCCGCAGAAGCAAATAAGAAAGCAGAGGAGAGAGGCCAGGAGTGAGTATAAGAAAAATTGCTCCCCATAGAAACCAAGATCAGAGAAAATGGATATTTCTCTAAAAAAGGACAGGGAATTGGGATCCAGAAAAGGTGTCTGAAAGTGCCTTGTTCATACCCCGCATGATTTTTTAATGTTCACTGTCTCATGTTTTACCTTAAAATTTCATAAGATTTTACATTCTGTTCCATAGGATTTCATAGAAAAGGTGTGGGCCAAGTCATCTGAGAAATGTTATATTAGGAAAATGTCTGATACTGAGCAGATGTGGGCTTGAATTCTGCCCTTCCAGTTCAGACAAGCCCTCTGTGCCTCAGTGTCCTCCTCTGAAACACAGGGGTGATGACTATCCCTACTTAGTAGGACATCAGACAATGATTTGAAAATATAGGTCAGGGAAAAGGCTGTGGAGAGGAGGGAAGAGATAAAAAGATGAAATAAATATTACTCTGACCCCCCAAGAACTTCTGATCGAGCAAGAGTGATAACGCCTATTTATTTATAAGGTATGTTTTATTCACAAATTGTACGAGTATCACAAATGCTAATTTATGATAACCTGAAGTGAGAATGGGTTCTAAAACCCTCCTTCCCAGCCTACTGCAATCCCTTAGGAGTTTGTCTCAATGTGCTCACTGGAGACATTTTCAAAGGGGGGGTCACCACCTATATGACCAAAGCTTAAAAAATTAGGAAGAATATTGATATGGACAGATATGTTCACCAGAACTCAGATGATAATTAACCAGACTCCATGAGTCTCTAAAGGTATAATATTGGGGGGAAATGATACATAATTTATCACTAAAGATTAGTTGCTTCAAAACTATATCACTTTCAGGGAGTGATAAAGTCTAAGATAGATCATCTAAATAATATGATGGGCAATAATAATATCTGATATTTATTGCACAGTTACTACAGTACTAAAGACTCGACTTGCGTTATCTCATTTGAAAAATGACAGATTCCTGTAAAGTTTAGGACAAGCAGGATGTGTGTGAATTCTCTAGGAAACACTCCGAGGCAGAGATCAGTGGGCAGGAAGTTTACTGAAGAGTGCTCATGGACCACACCTGTCAGGCCTGGGGGACGCAGAGTGGGTGAGGCGGAGTTGAAACACAGAGCAGTCACAACACAGATCTCAGCTAATTCCCACTGGAAGCCACGAAGCTGGCATGGCCCTTCAAAGATATCCCCATTTGAAGCAAGGGGGCCAGGACTTGGTAGCCCTACATTACCAACCACTGGGCACAGGCTGCTTTGGAAGAGGGCATGGGACTTGAATGAGGAGGCCCTGCAGCAGAGGGGGATCCTCAGAAAGAGACTAAGCTGCTGGCTATCAGCAGCTAATGTTCCGGTAAGGGGTGGGGGTAGGAATGGATGCCTCAGTCCTCCAATGGGGATCTGGGTGATGCACCACAGTATCCACTCCAAGAAAAGAAAAATAAAAGGGAGCTAAATTTATTGAGCATCTTCAATATTCCAGGCACTGTGCAGGACATTTTTCTTACTGCATTTAATCCTGCTATATAGGCATCAGTGACTCATTCCAACCTCTAGAGAAATTTCAATATCTCTTCTTTCCTCTAACCTAGTGGTTCTCAACTGGGGATAATTTTGCTCCCCAAAAGACATTTAGCGACGTCTGGAGACATTTTCTGCATGTCACAACTGGGGGTGGGTGCTACTGGCATAGGGAAAGGCTAACCATCTTACAATGCACAGGAAAGTCCCCTACAACAAAGAGTTATCCAGCCCAAAATGCCCAGTGTGCTGAGGCCAAGAAACTCTAATCCACAGGAAGAAGAGCACACAATGAGGCCACAGTAATTGGTGAGTTTTCAATGCTATGAAAACTCACCAAGGCCAATTCTCTTGGCCTTTTCTTCTCCTAATTCCTTTGGAGTCTCTAAGCTTCTTGAATTTTCTGAGTGGAAGGGCTCCATCCATGTGGTGGGTACCATGAGATGAGCCTGGGGTGGCTTCCCCATGGGCACTCCTCCAGCTGGGCAGGGCCACATGGGTTTCAGGAGAAAGGGGTCTGGGGCTTGGGGAGGTGGGTTCGGCCAGGCTGGCACTGGCCTCTAAGGCTGGAGGGGAATGCATCATTCCTTTGCTTTACTTTTGTACCTCTTCTTGCCATTGGAGGGGAACAACTCCAAAGGCCTAGATGTGGTGGGTGAGGGAAGAGGGGCTCAGGGGCTACATTTACTCTAGGTCTCAGGCCAGAGGAGCAACTCTCTCAGCTTTCAGCTTAACAGGGTAGAAGCCCACTCAAGGCTGTGGTAGAAACATATGAACAACATGCATTTTCCTGGAATGTTCCCCTCTGGAGGTCAACAACTTCTTTGAGCTAATGGGGAATTTGAGATTCCAAACACTTCTCTCTTTTCCATCAGAAGAATAACTAAGACTAGTCACTACAATCACCATGTTATAGATTTAAGGTTAGATAGGTTAAGCAATCTGACCAGGGTCATGCAGCTAATCAACAGCAAGGCTGAAATTTATAATCAGGTTTGTCTGGCTGCAAAACCCATGTTCAATTATTTGGGGGGACATGGATGAAATGGATGAAAGGAGATATGCATATCTTCCTATCTGTTCCTTGGTACCCAAGACACAAGCTAGATTGGATGAACTTTGGGCTGTACCCAGTCTCATAAGGTTTTTGTTCTTTTCTTAATTTGAAATGTACGAATTCTGAGCTTTCTTACTTCTAACAGAGGGCAAGAAATGAAAGACAAGCTGGGTGATTTATACAAAGTGATAATGTGAGCTCATCTCCTTGCAGCCATCATTTTAGCCTGCAATAAAAGTGACTGGTCTGACACCCTCCACTTCCTGCATATCCAGAAGGCCTAACTGCTTGGACTCTCAGACATAAAGCTCTCTGTTAATGGACCTGTCAATTTCTTAAAGTGAGCAGTTTTTCATAACACTCCATAAAACCAAAAAAATAAAAGAAAATTAAAAAAGGAACATAGAATTTAACATGAAAATATGGATATCATTTATTGAGAACAAGCTGAAAGCAACAGAAAAAGAAAAGTGATAAGAGAGCAGTGGTTGGTGATAGATTACTCAGAAGAGTTTTGGAAGGGGGTTCTTTACCGACCAAACAGAGCCCCTATTTTTAGCAATGTAAAAAAAAAATCCAAACATTCATTATTAAACTTAACAGTAAAAAGCTTTATGTTCTTCTAATAACAATCCAGTATCCTTGTTATAGTAGATTTACTAACCTCAATTTAGACTCTCAGAGATCAGATGTATGTCCCATAAAACATATAGGGAATACATTACTGAGCAAATATGTACTAATAGATTACATAAATATCTATGCCCTATTAAATTTTCAGTTATAAACTATGTTTTCTTGGAGCTGTTTTAATTCATGAAATTATTTACAAGTTTACAGACACCAAGGAGAAAAACTGGATATACTGTGTTATGCAAATGGTTTTCCAAATATGGAAGTCATAAGAATAGAATAGATCCACTGATCAACATGTAATTATATAGAATATTTCAGAACTTCATTAATGGCAGCTGTGCACAAGATATTTGGAACTTTTCGATGATTTTATTAATCTTCTACAAATGCAGCTGATTTATGACGTTCACCCCCGTTACATTGTCCTATTATTGTCGTTTGCTCCAAGTTTTAAGTATGTTCAAACATAATTTAGAGGTTATGTCCATATAACAACTAAAATCTGAGAATGTGGACACTAACCTCAATATGATGGGTTTGTATCTCTTTTTAGAGACAACATAACGTAGTAAACAAAGACTGGAGTTTGAGTTAACAGAGATAAGTTAGGGTGTCACTCTGCCACGAACGGAGTGACCTTGGGCAACTCTCTGAACTTCACTGTCTCTGTCTCACATATGGAAAGCAAAGTAATCATCTCAGCCTTACCAACATCTTAGGGCTGTTATGAGGACATGTGAGACAGTTATGCTAAAATAATTTGTCCACTGAATGAAAATAAACAAGGATATCATGAGGAATATAATGATGTTTTTGGAGAACGTTCCACTGACAAGAAACAGTAATCAAGTGCAAACGTATTCTCCAGTGAGAAGGTATTTTGGTTCTACATGCCTAGGGCTATTATAAGATTATGAAACATTTTGAATGCTGTAAAGCACTATTGAAATGGTATATAATAATAACGACAGCAGGAACAATATAGCAAGGGATCATTACTGAATCACGAACGCAGAAAAAATGCAGGGCATCCAGTTACATTTGAATTTCAGATAAACAATTGCTTTTTTACTGTAACTATGCCCCAAATGTAGCATGGAGCATACTTATCCTAAAAAATTATTCATTGTTTACCTGACATTTGAATTTAACTTGGCATTCTTGTCTGTGGTTTGTTTTCTGGGGGAGAAGAGGGTGCTAAATCTGGCAATCCCAAGGCAGAAGGGCTTTGAGAATCCTTTGTTTCCTTTCCCCAGGAATGACAAACCGTCTTGATCATTGAGAGTATTTATTTCTCGCCCTACCTCTTGTTTTGTTCGTCTCAAATATTAAGGGTTTCCAGGACACCGTCCCCCAACCCCAGCCTCTCTTTTTCAGTCTCCTTCATCACCAGCACTACCGTACACCATTAGAACATTATTATTCTCCAATTCATTCAATGCTCATTTTGTCTTCCCAACTCAGCAGGGAATTCATCGAGGGAGGGCGCATTCATTTTGAACACCCAATGCCTGGTTCAGTGCCCGCCACATGGTAGGTGTTCTGAACATGTTTTATGAATTGGTGATCACAGCTTTCTTCTAATCCTGTGCTCTCACTGTGGGAAACCTTGCTCATTTATGCCACATAAATGATCAAGAACCAAAGGGGACAAATCAACAATCCATGTCTCTCTGATCTAGCCTTTTCCATTGACATCCAGATCCATCAGTTCAGTTGCAACAAACAATTGGCTGCCTCTACCTAAATTCCCACAAGCACCTCAAATGCAACATGTCCAAGACTCAGTGTGTCATCTCCTCCTTAAAGATACTTCTTTCTTGGTGTCATGTCTTGCAACCCAGGACAGAACACCAGAGTCCTTCTAGACTACTTCCTCTCCCTCACCGCTAAGGCCTTTCATTAAAAACTTTTGAGGATCTTTTTTTTT
>VBSM01002959.1:4323405-4338502 GCA_008086735.1 Cheirogaleus medius
TTTGTTAATCCACTCATGTATTGATGGGCACCTGGGTTGTTTCCACAACTTTTGAGGATCTTTGGAAAGGAAAGTTCTGATTCCGTTGGTTTGGCCTGGGGCCAGGGAATGGGTGTTGTTTTAAAAGCTCTCCATTTGATTCAGTGATATTTGGAAACCAATGTCCCATAAAACATAGCAAAGACCTAGCAACAGCCTCTCTGTATAAGCTTACTAATTGAAACATGAAATTCATGAAACATGAAACATAATCTGAAGCACGAAAATATCCTCATCTATTTTGTAGTTTTAATTTTGAGAGCCTTATTATCTTTTGACCTGAAATACTATTTTCAATGATGTATGGAGATTTTTAAAAAGTGTTCTTTGCATTCTAGGTACAATTTCGGATACTATCCCCACCCCTACACACACAATTTAAGAATAAATTTCTCGTTGTATAATAGAAATTTGCCCAATAGATTCACTACTAAAAAGGTGTGTTTTAAGTAGCACTTATTTGGTAAAATACTTATTTTATTACAATTTTTCTCACCTAGACTATAAAAGCACTGTTAGTAAGAAACAAAAGGGACAGGGAAAATAAAGATTTTAGATTATTTGGAGCTATGTATACACACATACACACACACACACATACTCTAAGACAGTTTGTCAATTAGAGACTTGTAGTTGCCCCATTTTATCCACAATCTTGCTTGAAATAAGTCCAGATGGAGCTTCGTTGTAAATATTCAACAAAGAGTCCCAATTTGCTATCCTTTTAGATAAACCATTTACCTACCTCCTATCCTGCATCCTCTCATACAGAAATGGTAACTCTGAAAAATCTTACAATCAATGAAAAAAAAAATGTTATTTCTAAACTTTTTAATAAATGGTTTGCCCAGGGGTAAGACCTTTATACCATCTTTGCCAAGAGCAAATTTCCCTAGACAAATTGGCTGGCTGCTTCTTGAATTCTTCTCGGCTGAAATGGAGGCACTCATATTATTGATATTATCTGGCCATGCTCTTTTTTTCAGCCCTATATTTTGTCTCACTGGAAGAAAATTAGATTATATTAGGTTGTGTACAACAGAGAGCTTCAAAACATTCACCCTGTCAAAATAATTTCTTAATTAGTTGTACAACATACTTTTTTTGAGACAGAACTTGTCAGAAAAACATCCTGCAGTGGGGAGCTTAAGTGAATTCATTCTCAGGATTTTAATAAGACTACATTTTGCCTTCTATATGGAGGGGAAAGAAAGTAATTGTCTGGCAATTCTGTGCTTCCTTGGAGACCTGCTTCAGATTAAAAAAAAAAAGTTTTAGCTACTCTTTATAAAGAAATTCTTTACATTTTTGTTAAGGAAATAAAAAAATGCATTAGGTCACTATATGTTGTGCTGATAAAACTTATAGAATAATCTGTTGAAAAGAAAATTAAACCTTCCTTCTCAAAAATAGTATTCATTCATGAGTTTGTATAAAATGAACTGATTAAATTCGCAGGCCTAATTAAAGAACACACCATTCTGTACTGCAAAAGATTTAAAAATATTTTACCACTCTGTCTATAAGTACTTCAAAGACAGTGCTTTATCTACCAAAATTTATATTGAGCATAATATATCAAAATGTTTTGGGTTTGGGAAACATAAGATTTGAATTTTCAATCTTATTTAGTCATGACATGTCTGAATGATATTAAGAAAGCCACTTAACTTTCCCAGACCTCTTTTGATTCATCTGTAAAAGATTCACATGGTTCTTATAAGGAGTAAATGTTGTGGCCAAGCTTTAAAATTTCAAAAGCGGTATATATCAGCAGCCATTTACTTACTAGGTGTCTGCTCTGGGTCAGGCACTATATTAGATGCTGTGTATTTAATTCCCATAAATGGGATATGAACTAGGAATTCTTATCCACAGCTTTCCAATGCGGAACTCAAGGCTCAAAGAGGTCAGGCAACTGGCCCCAAACCAAACATCTGAGAAGCAGCAGAATGAGATTTGAGCCTGATTCCATAGCACCGGGCCTGCCATTGCCCCTTTCTGCTCCTTTCTCTTATTCTTACCCCTCAAAATTATGGCCCGTGCTTGGTAGAGGGCAGAGAAAAGAGCCCCAGGACTAGGCTATCAGGTAGCACACAGCAAAGGGTCATCCACATGTCTTATTCTTGAAAAATTAGTCCCTTAGAGTGTTGCCAATCAGCAACATGAAGACCAAACTGGAATGGGGAGCTGAGCTCAGCTGCTCAATCTCAACTCGAAGGAACGTTGTGAATGGGACCCTTGGTATTCAGGCGCAGGGTCTCCAAAGCCACAGATGGCAGAAACAGAGGCAGCTTTTCCCCTTGTTATGATTCAATATGCTGCCCACATGGTAATGAGATGTCCTTCTTGTTAATACAAGAATTCGATGAGCACCTGCTTTGTGCAAGGAGCTCTGCTAGACAGCCTGACCAAGAGCGAGACCCCGTCTCAAAAAAAAAAAAAAAAAGGAGCTCTGCTAGAGACCCTGAGGGATAGCCAGGAGTGTAGGGCATGGTCTCTGTCCCGACAGAGGGATAAAAGCAAAAATAAACACGTGAGAGACAAAATGACAATACGGGATTCAATTGTTCAAGAGAATAGCCAGGAATCCATCAGTACATGAATTTCTCTTTGTGTGGTATAGGTGACAATATGCTGAAAGAAGTCAGGAGGTGATGGGGGAGATCTTTCAGGCAAAGAGGATCAGGAAATGCTTTAAGGAGGAGATCAAGTTAACCCTTCGTGGAGTATCAGCCATTTTCATGTCCTCCCATCTCAACCAGAGCATTCACTCCTCACTCCTTGCAGTATCTTCTGAAACACATCTATTGGCCAGAGCTCCTCACTATAATGTGTGGAGGAGCTATAAGAGCGCACGATGGCTGGCGCCTCATTAATGCCTATTTTGTTGTGGAATAGAGGTCCAGATCACAAAGCACTGGGCAGACCTTGAAGAACAGAAGGGAGAGTGGAGAGAAGACTTCCAGGCTGGACGAGAACAGCGTGCACAAAGGTGCAGAGGAAGAGAATGGTCATGTGTCATGCAGCAGGAAGAGGAGCTATAGAGAGGAAGGTGGGAGGTAGGTGAGACTGGGGTGGTAAGTTAGAAGCTGTTGGGCCAGGCTAAGGAGTTGGGATTTCATTACATGGACACTGAAGGTAGGGCCTCTATGTGGCCAGATATAACTCTGCCAATGAACTTGAGAAAGGTATTCAGGAGAGATTTGGGATGAAAGAGAGTAAGAAAGAACAGCTCGGGTAAGAGATAATGAGGGTCTGGGCCATGGGTATGGCTGGAGTGGAATGAGATTGTTAGAGAAGGGACTGGTATAAATAACTGGGCTTGACAAATGCCTGGCTACAGGTGACCGGGAAAGAGTAAGGGAGACAAAATCAATTCGTTCGACAAGTATTTTTGAGTGCTCTCTATGTTATAGGTATTGTTTTCGATGTTTGAGAGCTGTCAATGAAAACACACAAAGATCCTTGTCCTGATGGAGCCTGTATTGTAGCAAGGATAGAGAGAGTGAAGAACGGACATAACGAATAGATAAAGTATATATGATGCTCGAAGTTGATTAGTGTCAAGCAGGATAAGAGGGATTACAAGTGCCAGGGGTGGAAGGGGCAAGTTGAACGGAGAGGCTGGCATTGAGCAAAGATCTGAAGGTGAGGGAAATAGCCATGTAGGTATCACCAAGCAGAGGGAACAGGCAGTGCAAAGGGCCCAAGAAGGAAGAGGACCTGGCATGCTCAGAAACAGCGAGGAAGCCAGAGCAGCTGGGGCAGAGGGAATGCAGGGGAAGGTAGCAGGACATAAAGAAACAGGTGGTGGGAAGGACATACATCGTCTAACACCTTATGGCCCAGCAGGAAGACTTTGGCTTTTACTCTGAGTGAAGTGAGAAGCCATTGGAGGGTTTCGAGCAGAGGAATGGCATGATCTGACTTATTGTAAAGCATCACTCCAGCTGCTGTGTGGAGAAGCATCTGGAGGGGGCAGGTGCAAAAAGAGAGAGACCAATTAGGAAACCTTAGCATAATTCAAGAGAAATTTGTTGGACACTCTCAACAGAATAGTAGGAGTGGAAATAGTAAAATTTTACATATAGTTTTTACAGTGTGGCTAACAGGATATATATGCTCACCTGGATTTGGAGTATAAGAGAAAGGAAGGAGTTAGGGATGGACATGTTAAGAGTGAAGTGTCTGTACCTCCAGTTAGAAATGTCTGAAGGCAGCTGGATGGAAATGTCTAGAGTTTGGGAGAGAGGATGTATTGTAGGTACATGTGGAAATTGTCGGCACATGTTTGGGACTTAAAGCCAAAAGACTGAATGAAGAAAGGAGGAAAGACAAAGGAGAGAGGAGGACCAGCACCTGCAAAGAGAGAAAAGAGGAAGAAGAAGCAAAGGGTGCCCAGGTAGAGCAGCCAATGAAGGTGGAAACCAGGTGAAAAAAAAAGAGGAGGGAGTAATGAGCCCGCCAGAGCACTGATAGGCTAGGCTAGCTGAAGGTTAAGAACTTATTACTGGCTTCATTAATGTGGGAGTCATAGGGGTGTGTTGGTGCAGTTTTGATGATGTCTTGGGGGCAAAAACCTCATTGGAGTGCTAGAAGAGGGACAAAGAGAAGAAGAATTTTATAGCTCTTACAAGGAATTTTGCTAGGAGAGGGAACAGAGAAAGGGGGCAGTGGCTGGCAGGGGAAGTGAAGTCCAGAGTAGGTTTTCTTAAGATGAGAAACATAATAGCAAGTTTATGGGAATGATCAGATAGAGAGAAAAGAATTCCCCAAGCAAAATCCTTGCATAAGCAAGTGGGAATAGGATGCAGCACAAGGAAAGAAAGGACCGGGCTTAGGATAAGAGCGCTGACAGCTGCACTCCGTTTACAGGTGGGAAAACTGAGTCTGGGGTCTGTAGAGGGTTTAAGTCGGGAAGGCTACTCATGCCTGTTGTTCGCAAAGGGCAGGGGCAATGTTAAGGAATGCAGTTTCAGAAATTTTTGTTTAATGCTTTTCCTTATGTAGGAAGTGTACTGAAATTCTTTGTCACTTCCTGAGGGTTAAGGTATTTTGGTTGAGTCCAGACCAAATTCAATCTCTCTCAAACAGTTGGAATTCCACAGGGGACGTTCTGAGTGTCCCTTACTGTCCCAACCAGTAGAATTTAACTGCATTTATCGGTTTGTCCTTGAGTATCCAAAATACATGTCATATATTCTGTGTCTACACTGATTCTATTCTCCCTAAACAATGGCCTGACTTAGGTCCCCAAAATAACACCCCCCTTAATCTATATTCATCAATTACAGTCAAGTTGACTCATCCATTAACAGCTGTCTGTCACTTTATTATCGTCATTGTGGGACATCAGGTATTCATTCATTCCACAAATATTTACATAGTGTCCACTCTGAGGCAGCCCTTTTACTCGGCCCTGGGGGAGCAGCAGGGACAAGGTGCAGATGTTGTCCTCAGACAGTACAGTTGAGTGGAGCAGTTAGATGACAGCTAAGAAATTGATTCCCAGTGTTAGGACGGAGGACATTCAGAGAACAATAGCACTTTAGGGGGCTTGGCATGCACACACTGGGGAATAAGAAACATTAAAATGGCACATTAATAACCAATTCACAAACTCACATAACATATTGTAAATTCCCCCTCGAAAGTGAATCCCAGTGATTCTATGGATTTAGAGAAATTCAATGCTACAACTGACCATGTTGGCTTATAACTTCACTAGCAATTTATTTATCCACTTAACAAGCATTTGCTAAGCACAGAGATACTTCTTGTCTGACTGGTGTACTAGGAGTACAAAGATGAAGCTAGCTACAGGAGAGTGAAAAAGGGACAGATAGAGACAGCATTGTCTTCCCCTTGCCTTCCTGGTTTATCAAAATCCTTGTCACCCTCCATGGCCCAAATCAAATGCCATTTCCTTCATGAAGTCTTTCCTAATAAACCAAAAATGACCTTTATACTGTGTAAGCCATAGCTCCTCATGTGGGAGTTTCCTATGGTCTGTCATGCATGGACTCTGAAATTAACCATTTTCTATACATATGTATATCCCCTGATGAACTCTAGTCAGTTAAGGTCAGGTATTGTTTCTGATCCACTTTTACATCTGACAAAGACTTCATTTAAGGATTGATATATATTAAGTAATCAATGAACATTTGATGTAAGAATGAATAATCAATGAACAAAACTATAACTTACTCAGGGCTTTCCAACTGCTTCCTGTCTTTTCCCTTTCATTTATTTTTCATCCCTAGTAAATGCAGGAATTTTCAAAAATATTATTTCTGTACACTATGTATTTGTTTTTCTGACTTTGGAAGTATATATTCATTGAAGAAAAAGGAAAATAGAACTGTAAAAGAAGAATAAGAACACCTGTACTCCCATCACCCAGAATATAGACACTGTGTAACATCTTGGTATATTTTCACTCATTCTATGCATATTCAGGTTTGAAACAAAATTTCTATCATGCTCTAGAAAAAGTTTTGTATCTTAGCTCAGAGAAGATATTACAACAAAAATGTCAACACCAAGACATTTTAGGCTGAATTAACACAAGTTAGAATGGGGTGTCCTAGAAGATTCTTGGATTAAACTGGGGAATGTGGATCCATCCATTAATTCCACAATCTACTGATGTCATCATGTCTCCTGGGACCTCAGGAGTTTCCTCATCTGTAAAATGGAGATGGAGGGGACCTGAATGACTCTGAGGTCACCTCACCTCTGATGTCATATGACCATTAATTCCATCATACATGAGGAAATGGCACAGGTTATTGTTTAGTGTAGATACAGAGAAATCTTAAGGCTACTGATACAACCACCTCTTCCCGTAGATGAGAAAACTGAGACTCAAAGAGAAAAATCCATGGCAGAGTTCAGTTTTAAATTAATATTATTCAACTCCAAGTCTACCCATTTTTCTCAGTACTGGAATGCTTCTTATCAACTAGAGCTGAACTACAATGGGGACGTGCATAGCTACTGATGGTAGGGCAAGGTGTGAGAGAGGACCATCATTGCTGAATTAGCTTCCAAGCCATCTGTGATGATGTTTCCCAACCCTAGGAGAGATATTCATTGGTTTGAGAAAACAAGCGAAGTATAGTTGTATTTTTAAGGAGCTTAGATTCTTATTGAGAAGACAGACTTGTCTCATAACACTACCACATGCTGCCTATGGTGATTCACTAGTCAGGAGCCAATAGGCATGGGCTGATGCAAGCTGTCAAGGCCAGGTGGGAAAGGTAAAGCCAACGACTAGTGGGAAAGTCAGGAGGCTTGAAAGCCAGGAGGGAGCAGGTGGGATGTCAGAGCCTGGGAGCACAGCAGGAGCGCAAGGCAGGGGACGACCAGGTGTAGGAACTAGAATAGCCAACAGAAGACATCGAAGTCCCAGCCCGACAAATGCAAGAGATCAGCTCCTTTGCCGCTCTGGGTTCCAAAGTGAACAAGCAGCCAAGGTGTGTACTCAGTAGGGTTGAAACATTGCTTTGGGCCAAAGTGCTGGCCTCCTTGTGAAAAGTCTGTCCTCCCGAACCCCCACCTGCACTTATCTTCACGCATGACCTCTAATTCCACATGCCCCCCCGATTCCAGGGCCTGCGTTGTAGAACTGGGCTGATTTCAGACGGGGTAGTTTTGGGTTAGAGACTCTAGTTCTCAGCCTTATACCCAGACCCCTTGGCGTAGCCACATTTTCAGGCCCAGGTGATAGATTTTTAAGAAGGTCTGTGGAGGTACTGTAAGACAAAAATTCAAAATCTCATATTTTCTTTTATAAAAAAATCTTATTGGTTAATCTTAGATTTAAAGTTTCTAAATATATTTTCACATGTATCACCAAACAGAGGGTGTCAGGAAACCAGGTTTGTAGTCACTTCCCTTCTCTGGAAGTTAGTTTCTTTCTACATAAAATAAGAGGAATGGATTGCCTTATCTCAAATTTTATTTTTTAATACATTTTAAATTCGAAATAATTTTAGATACAGAAAAGTTACACAGACAGTGCAAAGAGTTCCTGTATACTGCTTACCCTGTTTCCCCTAATGTGAACATATTATAATATATAGCCATGATTTGTCAAAACTACTAAGAAACAAACATCAGATATCATTGTCAACTAAAAAACAGACTTTTTTCATGATTCATCAAATTTCATTTCGACTCCCAAATACTAGTTTAAAATATCTGATTTCTTTTGTTGTTTATTTTTTTGATGTAATTTTTAAGAGCCTATTTTGGGGTGGAGGAGGTCTAGTGGTGGTATATTCATACTTTGGGAACATGCGCAGGAAAAACTTCTGAGATGAGAAAGAGATGTCGGTCAGAGCTTCCAGGTTGGAGACTAAGGGACAAAAGCCTTGACTAGCAGGGACTGGGGCCAGTAATCATGGGTAAAAAATGAGTATGTGGAAGGGTTTTATATTTTACTCAAATTATTCTACTCTTTTAGCCCTGCCCCACCTAAATCTCTCAGAGTCTTAAAATATAGCAGGGAACCTTTGTTCCTGACATGACAAAGCCCATTACATATATACTTGGTAATTCACTCTTTTCAATTTAGTTGTTTTTGCTTTGTGTACTTTGTGTGTGTTTTCATTCTTTAAAAGATACAGTCTGGATTCAGATCTGAAAATATACCAAGGGGCTTCTTATTTAAATATGCACACTGGAGGTTCAACAATCACCATGATAATCAACCTTATGTTTTTAATCAATTTTGTATTTTCCTCCTTTCTAATTTTCTTATTCGTTCCATTTCCTGGGAAATTTTCAGTATTGAAAATTCTGAAAGGGATTCTTTTCAAACAATGCCATTTCTGGAACAAATTAGTTAGTATATAAAGATTTGCACAATAATTTATTGAAGGATTAGAAAGATCTCTGACAAAGACAAAAAAGTACATATCAGTATTATTTGTATTATTATTACTCAGAAACACTAAAGGCAAGAATTATCCTTTTTTCCCAAGTTTTAACTGGCACAGTTAATTAATGTTCCCATCTCTCTTAACTCCTTTGGTGGGAGTACCAGGTCTTTATACCAATTATAAGAATGATGAACATACAGGTAACAGGGAAGGGAGGGACATCCATTTTCATTTTTCACAATCTAAATAACAAAATCTAATGTTTTAGGAGTAGCCTAAAGGCAGAGAATGCTTTAGGAAAAAAATGTTTTAAAAGATTTTCCAAAGTTTCTTTTTCAAAGATTATAATTTCTGGAGACAAAGCCCACTCTTCCTTTTCCAATCCATCCTTTTATTTTTTCCTTTAGAAATTAAAAAAATAAATAAATACATTTGGACAGTTTGCAAAGTCCTCAGAGGCTGAAGAACTAGCTATAACAAGTACTATATTTGACACATTTTTCTTCAGGCTAAGTTACTTCATTTAATGTTTTAATGTTTAAATAAACTCCTGCCCAAATCAATAATATACAAAATCATTCACTCGGGGAGAGGTTTTCAATCCTTCTGCCCCATTTAAGGCTGATTTGTATGGCAGACGAATGCATTTTATGATATTCCACAGTCTGCTCCGTGCACTCCTGAAAGAATGGTATGTACACTTTCAGCGAAGAAACCAAGACAAGCCTCTTAATATCATGCCACACACAAGCAGTACTTAGTGCAACTAAGACACCAAAGCTGGTCTGAGAATACGACAGGGGCAGACATCTAGGAAACTTCCCTCATTCCCTGTTCATCGCAGGCAAAGCAGTGGGGTGGGCCAGCAGGCAGGCTTTGAGCTGGCTGGACTGACTTACTTGAGACTTCAGGCAAGTTGCCTAACCTCTCTATACCCATTTCTTTGTCTGTAAAATAGAGATAATACTAGAGCAGTTACTTCATAAGGTTGTTATATGGTCGATATACAAAAGTTAGCCATTATTATTTATCATAGACTTCCAGGAAACAAATTTAAATCACTTGCATCCCTAAGAAGCTGATGTTCTGCGGCCCAACCATGTCCCACCTAGCCCCCGTGTGAGTTGCCTCAGGGTGAACTGTATGGCCCCCTCCTGACACAACTCTGCAGACTGCTTTCTTCTTGCATCCATGTAGAGCAAAGGGTAATGCCTATTGTAGATTCAAGCCATCCCCAAATTCAAAATAGCACTCCAGTGATAAAACCACATTTCGTATCTTTCGGGTTAACACTCACTGTGAAACAAACAACGATCCTGTGAAACTTACGTGACAATGGGGAAGAGACAGTTCATTAAAAAAGTAAGCAGATGAACATATGGCATGTCTTGGGATGACAAGGGGTGCTATTTTATATGGAGATTGGAGATGGCCTCTCCAACCAGATGGCATTAAAGCAGAGACCGGAATAAAGTGAGGGAGCAGTCTAGGTAGAAGCAAAGACAAGTTCAAAAGCCCTAAGAGAAGGACATTCCTGATGAGTTTGAGGAAGAAGAGGGAGCCTAGAATAGCTGGAGTCCTGGGCAAGGGGGACCATGGAGGGAGATGAGGTCAGAGAGAGAGGTGGAGCTTGGCTATAGAGGGGTTGTCATGACTTTGCATTTTATAATGAGGAGCCACTGGAGGGTTCTGATCAAGGGGCTGACTGATCTGATCTATGTTTTAGAAGGTCGCTCTGGCTGCTGGTGGAGAAAAGATCACTGGGACTCCTTGACAAAAAAGAAGCAGATGAATCAGGGAAGAAGGGACCACATTCAGCCATCCATGACTCATCTATGTCTGCACAGCGATACCATAATGGTGACTTAGGCTGTAATGGCAGTGTTGTAAGTGGAGAAGAGTGCTAGATTCAGCATATATTTCAAAGAAAGGAAAAAGATAGGGGATAGGCTAGATGTCTATGCTATTACATGAGGAGACTCTCTTAGCTATATTTACTTCCATAACCAAGACTAGCAGTGCTCTCACTTTCTGCCATTTTTCCCCCACAAAGAAATAATAGTATAAAATCATCATTTCACAAGAGCTTCTAGGTTGTATGCAGAATATCAAAACCATACCACCACCTGAGAGCTTGGCTGTATTCATTCACTAGCTAAAGGATCATTGATTGAACATGTATTTGTGTCTCCTACATGTTGGGTACTGTCCTAGGTGCTGAAGAGGCCATGATAAAATAAGATCTTTTCTCTGCACAGGTAATTCAAAACTGAACCTTAGCAAAATTTACGATTACCCCATACCACAGCCTTTGGTGGTGGCTGAGAGTAGTTAAAAATGCAAACATTAATTGCAGAAATGCTAAGAATCCATCTACATACAGTTCTCTGTGGTCCCCTGTGATTTCATTATTTCATCACTTCACACATTCTGCCATCTCCTGCCTATCTGGGTGGAAAATCCTGGTCATTATGAACTCAGTCAGCTCAAATCAATAAACTTCTGGAAAATCTGTCCTGAATTTTCACCTTCCCACAACAGGGTTGAGTCTACTTACCATAATTTGTGACCTGTTACATTATACCACTTATAACAATTATTAGTTTGCATATCTATCTTCCCTGATAGACTTTAAATATCATCAAAAAACCATGTATTAATTTTTTGGGTTTAGAGTGTCTAGAACAGGACTTGATGTATAATAAGCACTCAATAAATGTTTAAAAAATGAATGAACATATAGATCAGATGTTGCCAAATATCACCTCCTTTAATTTCATGATTGATTCCTAGATACAAAGAATTATAGTTTATATCTCTGAAACATTGCTATTAATACCATTTGAAATACCTCTATGTCATCTAGAATGCAGCAACTATTTTATATTTACTGCTTGAACTTCCACCCAGGGAGCATCTTGTATCTTCATTTGTTCAGAATTTAATAAAATATGACCTGGAGAGGGAGCAAGAAAGGTTGGCTGACCACAGACAACAGCTGCCAGATTGTCTCAGAAATAACATTTTAGATGAAAAACAAACAAACAAACACAAAATCATAGACTGGGTGTAATTCCAAGGGAAAAGTGCAAGAACCTACAACAGATTCCCCAGGAAGAAGTTACGGAGCAGAACAAAAAGGAACAAGATATTGGCAGAGGTCAATCCCTGAGAGGCTTGGAGTCCAGCAAAAAGGGTGGGTGGAGTGATTTGTTTCTCCTTTCCCCACATCTCTGGCAGTCATCAGGCTCCCAAGCTGCTGGAGAGCCTTTCTACCCTCACAAGCTCAAAAGATGCTGCCACCAATGAACCTGGAGCTTTTTGAGGACAAAATACCAGGCTGCCAGCCTCCATGGGGTACTTCCTATTACCACAGACATGAACCAAGACAGCAGGCACCATATTGTTTCTCTACCCTACAAGTGCCTCTGTGCTTGCCAGAGGGCTTCGGCCCCTCAGTTTTCATCTTGTTTATTCCCATAGAAACATCTTCCAACTCCAGCCCAGATTGCAGGAGCCATAGGGGGCCAGTGGTTTCTGGGGGATCTGCATTACCCCAGAGCCTGGATATTCCAGGCAAGCTGCCTTCTGGAGAGAGGGAAAGAGATGACCAGAGTGCTTGTCCATGCAGACTATTTTCCTCCCCTTCACCTCTGCCACCTGCAGCTGCCCAGAAAAATGCTTGAGCCAGTGCTCTCAGGAGCTGCTGCTTCCACTCTGTTAGTGCATCCACCATACTGAGGCTTCCACAAAGAGTGGGGTTCAAACCTTTCCTCATAAAGACCTGCAGTAGACTAAGGAGTACTCAGGCTATGAGCTCCCTGCTCACTCTCTGTCCCTAGTGCTCCTTGCCCAGCTGCTCCATCAGAGCAGGGTACACCTTAAAGTAGAGGGACATCAAACATGCTTGAGCACCCCATAGGCAACTCAGGACCAGGAATGCTTCTCTCTAGCATAGTCACAGATTGATGTTTGGGAACTCAGGGACAGGCCCATAGGCCAGATCCCATATCCCCAGGACTCAATCTTGTTGATCGAGCATAGAGGGGAGCCTGCATGGATAGAACATAGAACATGGTGTGCGTCCCAGCTACAGTGCACTCGTGAAGCACCCCACTCCCCCCAGGAAGACCACAGTCTCAGTCCAGGGCAGGATGCGAGACAGCGAAGCTCCCATCCTGCAGTGCAATTGTGGGGGAGTTCAGCTCATTTCAGTTCCTGCCTGCTGACAGATGCTAGAGGAAAACCATGAAGCAGGGGAGAGGGGGAGAAGAGGGAAACCCATTTCTAACAACTAGATTGTGAATCTCAGATGCCCCTGCCCCTGCAAACAGAGCTTCTGGCAGGGTGGGGCCACTTTAGCCCCTCCCTACAGGCTTTCCCCAGAAGCCTAAGGGCAAGCCTTAGATCCCTGCCAAAACAGCTACCTTACCAGCTTTGTGGAGCCTGAGAACAATCTCATCCAACCTAGCCCTGCCCAGCCTAATTCCCCCACCCACCTCTGCTGTGGTAGAGGAAAAGGACTCACCTGGAAGTTAGAGGGCCCCACCCACCACCTGAAGCATTTCAGTGCTTCTCCTGAGGGGTTAGATCTGGTCACAGTCCTAAAAACAATATTGCAGCTTGTTCCTTCACCTACTGACAGAGAAGTCAATTTGTACAGCCCTTTACAGCATTTACTGACTCAATCATACAGGGTGCATGTGATTCTTAACCACAAGCACAACTGACTGTCTCAAATATTAAACTGGGTATGCCGATACAATTCACACTGTTAGGAAGACCACAAGGATGGGGAAACAGAAAGGATCTCAAAGACCTCCATCCTCCCTTATCAAAGAGAGACAGGGAATCTGCCCACATACATAGCCCACCACTGCTACAGCCTATAAACAACTAGCAACTGAAAAAACCACTACAATAAGGATATCTAAAAAAAGGCATCCATTAAGAACCTAGATCACCATCAAAGCACCCACCCGCCAAACCAAAGGTTCTTACCCAGCATGTGCTAAACAGGAGCATCATAATTGCCAGGGACTTCAACAACCACAGACAGAACTGAACAGATCATCCAAGCAGAAAATAAATAAAGCCTGGGCATAAACAGGGCTCTAGAACAAAAGGACCTAATAGACATTTATAGAACATTTTACCAAAAAATTGCTGAAAATACATTCTTCTCATCAGCACATGGAACATTCTCCAAGACTGATCATATTTTAGGCCACAAAGCATGTCTCAACAAATTAAAAAAATAAAAATCATACCATGTATCTTCTCAAATGACACTGAAATAAAACTAGAAATGAACTCCAAGAGAAACAGTCTATTCTACCCAAAGTCATGGAATTAAACAACTAGCTGTTGAATGATTATTGGGTCAATAATGAAGTTAAGATGCAAATCAAAAGATTCCTTGTACTAAATGACAAAGGGGACACAAGCAACCAAAATCTATGGGAGTCAGCAAAAGCAATCTTAAGGGGAAAATTCATAGCCTTAAATGCCTACATCAAAAAGTCAAAAATATCATAAATTAACAATCTAGTGACATGTCTCAAGAAACTAGAAAAGGAAGAGCAAACCAAACCCAAACCAGCAGAAAAAAAGAAATAATTAAGGTCAGAGCAGAACTAAATGAAATGGAAAACCAAAAAACAATACAAAGGATCAATGAAACAAAGATTGGTTCTTTGGAAAGATAAACAAAACTGATAGACCTCTTGCTAGATTAACGAGGAAAAGAAGAGAAAGGACCCACACAATCTCAATCAGAAAGACCATATGATCCTCTCAATAGATGCAGAAAAAGCATTTGACAAAATTCAACACCCTTTTATGATAAGAACGCTCAACAAAATAGGCATAGATGGGGCTTACCTAAAAATGATACAAGCCATATATGACAAACCCACAGCCAATATCATACTGAATGGGGAAAAACTGAAAGCATTCCCACTAAGAATGGGAACAAGACAAGGTTGCCCACTATCTCCACTTCTATTCAACATAGTGCTAGAAGTCCTTGCTACAGCAATCAGACAAGAGAGAGGAATTAAGGGCGTCCAAATGGACCAGAAGAGATCAAACTCTCACTCTTTGCTGACGACATAATATTATACCTAGAAAACCCCAAGGATTCAACCAAGAGACTCCTTGAA
>VBSM01002959.1:4344332-4379292 GCA_008086735.1 Cheirogaleus medius
TCTTGAGGAAAAATAAATATAAGACCCTGTCTTATTTTGGGAGAAACACAGTAATAGAAATAAGAAACAAACCCAAGCAATACGGTAGGTTAGGATGTGAACTGTGCCAGAGAAATACAAAAAGATAGCTATAGACTTACCTAACCCAGACAGTAAATGGAGGGAAATTCAAGCTGAGATGGATTTTGAATGTCTTTGTACCCTTTGAATGTCTGAGTACCCTTATGTTGGGTACTCAGGGGAGCACATTTGAAAACGGTGAAGGAAAAAAGATACATAAAAGAGATCCAGAAAAATTAACACATCTGTGGTTCACAAATTTGTCTGCACATTGTAATCAGCTGGGGATCCCTAAACACTCCATACATCTGTGTTCTACCCGACCCCGCAACCCTAGTATGTGATTTAATTAGACTGGGTGTGACCAGGCTTCGGAAATTTTAAAAAATCCTCAAGTGAATCTAATATGTAAACAAGTTTGGGAACCTCCACAATATATGTGGAATAGACATTCCAGAAGAATTCCAAACAAATAGGAGAGGAGCAAAAATAAAAGAAATAATAGAAGAAAATGCTCCTGAAACAAGAAAAATTTGTCCCTCAATTCCAAAGGGCCTCGCTGATGTTTAGATAGAATCAGCTAAAAGAAAATGACTTTCAATTGTAGCCCTCTAAGTTGCTGACTTTCAGAGACAAAGAAAATATCATAGTACAATCCAGACAGGAAAAAAAATTCTGGTTCATGTACAAACCCAAAAAGGCAAAAGGGTGATGTCTAGATAGTGCTGACCATAGATGATAATATAAATACTAACCTGAGCACAATAACCAAATTCTCACTCATGTGCCAAGGCAACCAGTAATAGTAACTTCATGTGCTACCAGAATCAGAAGAGAATTGCCAAGTGAAGAACAAAAATGAGAAGAATGGGGAAGCTTTGTCCTTTGTCCATGACATCTTTCACTTAGCCTAATGTCCTCAAGGTTCATCCACATTGTGGCATGTAGCAGAATATCCTTCCTAATTAAGGCTGAAAAAAATTTCATTGTACATATATACAACTTATGTGAGATACTTAGAGTAGTCAAACTCACAGAGATAGTAAATAGAGTAGTGGTTGCCCAGGGCTCAGGGGAGGGGGAAATGGGGAGCTAGTGTTTAATGGGTACAACGTTTCAGTTTTGCAAGATGAAAAGCGTTTGGGAGATGAATAGTGGTGATGGTTGCACAACAGCAAGAATCTATGCCACTGAATATTCATTTAAAAACGGTTAAGTGGCAAAATTTACATTATGGGTATTTTGTCATAATTTTTAAAGTATTTTTTTTTAAATGAAGGAACTTTGGTACAAAAGAACTGGTGGTGAGGAATGCAACCCCTAAACCAATGGGCTCTCAAATGTGGCTGCCCATTTGGAATCTCCGGAAGCCTCTAAGAGTACCTTGGCCCCATTGCTATTCCCAAATATATTGATTTAATTGGTCTAGAATAAGACCCCCAAAAGTATTTTTAAGTGGTTCCCCAGGTGATTCTAATGTGTAGCTATGGTTGAGAATTGCTGTACTAAAACAGTTAAATAATTTTTGCTAATAACAGTTACTGAAAAAAAGGATGTAAAATGAAAATAATTTAACAACAATCTGGCTCTAAACTTCCATATTATATTTACTCTTTCCTTGAATGAAAAACAATTAAGTTGGTGTATTACTGCACAGCCTCAACAGCTCTGCCCAAGGGAGGTTCTCAGAGCCCCACAGCAGCAACCCTGGCTGTGTGCATACACCTCCCTCAGATGTCAGGGACTGTCTGCCCTCTGCCCCAGGGGAGGGTCCTTGGACGTCCAGCTGAATTAGGGAACTGGGGAAGTAGGGAAGGGCTGGGACTCAGGAGAGAGGCCGGAATCCCCTAATGCCAACTGTGCTTTCATTTGGGTTAGCTTGGCTGTGTGATGGGAATAGCCACCTTATATGAGCCACCCTTGAACAACACCCACAGAATGACTGAGAAAAGTAAGGGCAAAAGTTGACGAATAATAGATATGTCATCAAAGGGGCTCACTGACTTTTAAATAGAACAAATTAACAGAGATAAGAGAGAACAAGAAAAGTGGTAATATATACAGGCAATTCCTTTTCTTTTTGTTTTCAATTTTGAAAATAGGGGAAAAAATATCTGCAGTGGTAAAATTTGCCTAGCAAGTATAATCATGCAAAAGTGTAAACCAAGTTTCTCAGCCTTGATAGTATTGACACATTGGAGCAGCTAATTCCCTATTGTCGGGAGCTATCCTGGGCACTGAGACGCGTTTAGCAGCAACCTTGTCCTCTACCCACTCACTCAAATCCAATAGTACTTCCTTGCCTCAGACGTGGCAAGCAAAATGTCTCTGGACATTGCCAAATGTCCCCGAGGCATGGGCGAGGGAACACGCCCTGGTTGAGAACCACTGGGGTAAACTAAATTTAAGTGTTCTTTTAGAAAAACCAGACATTAATTTTCACTCTCTCAAGTTTGTATAAAATATAATGTATTTTTACATTTCATTCTCAGCGTCGTTAGAGATTAAAAATCAGCTCAAATAGATTCTGGAATAACATAAAGGTAAATACTAATAGAAAACAGAGTTTATATCATCTAAATCACTTAAGATAGAAAAACAAGGAAGAAACCAAAGTCTGTTTGTCAAGCAACATAAAGTATAAAAAGCAGAAAGTTAAAACAGGGTGACAGACGACAAGCTCAGCTAGTGAAAATAAATGTGAATGGAATAGATTTCTGTTAGAAGATGAAGAACTGCAAATTAGGATAAAATCACAAATGTAGCTGTTCAGAAAAAAAGTTAGGATTAAAAAAAGTTAGAAAAATATACTTGGCAAAAGCAAACCAAAAAGAAAACAGGATCAGTGATATTATTATAATTAAATTAAATTATAATTTAAGCTAAAGCTTAAAGCTTTATGGACCCAAAAGGTGTATTCTAGTCTTGAGCTCAGATGAAAGTAGAATAATGAGCTATTATTATTTTCTTTTTTATACATTACTGTAATTTCTAACTTAAGTTCCTTGAAGGCAGCAGTTGCATTTTATTTATCATGTATGCACAGTGCCACTGCATCTGCCAGAGAAATCGCCCTCATTTATAAATGTGGTATAAGTGAAGGTGTTTACATGATCTATGGACCCCGATGGAGTTAAATGATTCGTGGCCAGGATCTTCCATTTCCTCCTCTATAAAACAACGAGTCTCTGCTCTCCCACCTCTATACTGTGATATTTTTAATACCAGTTGCTAACATTATGCCTCAAAATTAGTGTTAAGCTTATGGGACATGCAGACAGTAAGTATCTCCCATATTAAGCAGTTCATACTGAGAAACTAGTTTTTAATTCGAAACGCTATAAGACCCATATTCAGCAGAACTATAAGGTAGTGTTGCTATGAGAACAATCATGTCAGACAGGATTACATTTTGACAGCTCTTTTCAGCCACATATCTTCCAGAGAGAATATTGCCTTGAAGTGGTAGGCAGGGCTTTAAGATTTCTGAGATCAGTGACACTGTGTTTTCCGTTTCGATAACCCCATACCTGGCTCATAGTAGGTGCTCAGTAAACAGGTGTTGGTAGTGGATTAAATAAAGACTCCCATCTTGTTATTTCCTGGATGGGACCCTTCAAATGCCATTCCTTCCCTTTAAATTTCTCAATATCTTTGAAGAAGATGTTTTTCAAGTATAACTTAGACTTAGGACAAGGGGATTGTGAGTGCATAGAACAGTTATAACCGGTGCCACTCGATTTGTCCCCACCCAGCTAGGACCACTGCACAGAGGACACCAAGGGAAAACAAATCAAAACCCATCTCTCCCCCATCCTTCCTGTTCTCTGCCCCTCCAAATTAAATAAAGCAAAAAGAAAAAAATATTAGTCTAACAAGGTCTTATTTAATGCTCCAGACTGCCTCAAAGCCTTATTGATCAGGTTTCGATTTGAAGCTGGAGCCTGCAGCAATAAGTGAGATCAATGTGAAGCCTTTATTTAAATACCTCATCTGATAAAAAAACAAAAATGAAACAAAAGAGAAAAAAAACAGATTCTAACACTACAAAAACACTAGGCTGATGAGAAAACCAGATTTTTTTTTAAGAAAAAGCTACTTTAGAAAAATATATAACCAAGTATTTATGCTTGTGATAGATTTAAGTCTTTTATTTTTAAAGAAGAGAAAAGATATTTTTAGGTAGAAAAAAAGGAAATCACTAAGACTTGTCTAAAGCCCTTACTGATTTAGTTGCAAGGTTTAATTTCTGTGTTTCTATGCTTTTTTTTTTCTTGATACAGCTCTAAAAATACCTTTTGTGGATCCTGAATATGAATTTTTTCATTTATTCAGTTGGTGAGTGCCCCTTACGTGCCCAGCATTGTGCAGAATGCTCAGAAAGATTACAAAAAATGTATAGCATAACCCCTGTTGCCTAGAAGTATATTCACTCCAGTGTGGAAAAGAGGAATGCATGTACAAAAATGATTCATATATCAAACAAGACAATATGGCATTAAAAGTCTAAATAAGTGATCCAAATAAAGACTTTAGAAAGGTCATGAAGGAATAGTTTAAATAATGAGATATAAAGACAGACATCTGCCACTTTCTGTTTCCTTAAGCAAATTTCCGACCTCTTTGTGTGTCTGTTTCCTCATCTGTAAAATAAGAAATGTGATACACTGTGAACTAAAACACAATCTCAAGCCCCCACAGCCAACTGAATGGGTGGCCTCTTGGCCAAGGGTACCCCAGAAATACCCTAAAGCTGAGTTGCTGGCCATAAGAAAGTCAAACATGATGATTAAACATGGCTCATCACGCCCCCTTCCCTTCTTGAAGATATACTTTGTAACTCATTAACAGGTCTAAGGCTGTACAAGACAAAGCTTAAACCATACCTGCAGGTCCTCGAATTACTCAACGGATCTCCTGAGTCTATGTCCAGTAACTTGTCTCGGATTAACACACTTCCTTATCTTAACTTAAAACATTCCAAACCTTTAGACAAAGCTTCATTTCTTTAACCAATTACAAATCAAAGAATCTTTATACCCACCTATAACCTGTAAGCCCCCTCCCTGCTTTGAGATGTCCCACCTCTTGGGGCCAAATCAATGCACACCTTCCATGTATTGATTTGTGATATGTATTGATTATGTGTAATTCCTGTCTCCCTGAAATGTATAAAACCAAAGTGTAACCCAACCATGGTGAGACTACTTGCTAAGGCTTCTTGGGCATGGCTCTGGGCCATGGTCACTCATACTTGGCTCAGAATAAACTTCTTTAAATTATTTTACAGAGTGTGGTTGACAGTACCTACGTCACAGGGCTGTTGGGAACAAAACTAGGTGTCAAGAATACTGTTGGCTATTGGGGTTAAAGAAGGGGGATTTGTGTGCATTTACACAAGCAGAAAGAACTGGTAGAGGAAATATGGCCTGAATGATGAGAAAGTTGGCTAGATGGAGAGGAGGTGAGCTTGGACAAGTCATTTACCTTTTCTGGGTCTCAGTTTCCTCAGCAAGATATTGCATGCAATGCTTTCAGCACACTGCTTGAATACTTATTTCTGTGAAACAAATGATCCCAGAGCTTAGTGGCTAAACTCAACATTTACTTTGCTCACTAGCTACCATTTGGGCAAGGCTCAGTGGGACGGCTGTCTCTGCTCCACTGGGTACACATTGGGGCAGCCTGAAGCCCGGGGCTGGAATCGTCTGAAGGCTGCCTCACTCCATGTCTGGTGGCAGATGCTGGGGGGACCTCAGCTGGACCTGTCAGCTAGACCACCTCCATGTGGCCTCTCCACGTGGCTCTATACTTCCTGGCAACTGGTAGCTGGGTTCCAAAGGTGAACATTCAAAGAGTAGCTGCATTCTTTTTTATGACCTAGCCTCAGAGGACACATAGTATCACTTCCTCACACTCTATTGATCAGAACCCTTGCAGATTCAAGTGGAGGGTTAAATTGACTTCAGCTTTGGATAGGGAGTGTCAAGGATCTAGGAGAGCATGTAGGACTGGAAATACTACCATAGCCGTTTTTGGAAAATATAATCAGCACATCTAGTATGCTTTCTAAAACATTTGTAGTTATTATTAGTAGTACTAGTAATATTAGGAAGAAGCCTGATGCAAGATGTCAAGAATTAGCAAGGCATTTAGCAAACATGGCCATAAATACAATTATTATGGCCATAAACATAAATAAGACAAAGAAAAGAGAATAAAGGCTCTGAGAGATTGAGGAAGCTTCATTGGCAAGGAACCCACCATAAGGTTCAGGTTTTGTGGAGTCTAAAGATTATTCAATTTGAGGCTCCTCTTGAAGAAAAAGAATACAAAATTACAAATGCAAAATCAGCTACAGCACTTTCAAAGGAGCCTGTGAAAGTGAGCTATAAGCTATAGCATCACAGAAAATCCTCCCTGATGAGCTCTAAACCAGAGAGGGCAGGAAGTGAGGCCAAGACAAAACTGACAGATTCAGACAGAGAAAGGGAGGAGTTGAGGGACAGAGGAATTCATAAGGCCAAGGAGCTCAAAATAGGGAAAAGACAGTACAGTGAAAGGATGGGCCACATCTTTGGAGAAAAAGCAATCGCAGGAAACAAGAACTCATTTACAGTCTGGTCAGATTTGAAGACCTAGCATGGCAGCAAACAGAGTTGGGAGTTTATGTTGTGAGCAACTGAGATTCACCAGAAGATTATGAAAAAGAGAGTGATGTGATTTATGAAGTTTAATGGGCAGAGAGGATTGAAGTGGGGAAAATGCTTGTCACAGACAATCTTTTGATATGTTCAACCTATTTGTCAACGTCCTGGGCCAGATAATTGGCATTTAGCTTTATTGTTTCTGCTAAGCATATCACTGGAATATTTATAATAGCTAAAAATGATAAATCAGAGTATTTTAAAACATGGAAATTTGTTAGGTATATTTTTGGCATATTTATTCTTTGGGATATCGTCATGCAATTATTAAAACCATATCTATGAAAAGTCTTTACAAACTGAGAAAACAATTAAAATTTTAAGTAAAAAACTGAATATAAAATTGTGCGTATGCTTAAAATTATACTTATAGATACATATTACTTATAGAGTTAAGTACACAGAAAACTACTGTAAGAAAATACCCCAAAATGTTACAATGATGTCCTTGATTGGTTGGTATGTGGTCAATTTTTTTCACTCTTTTGTTTTTATGTATTTTCAATAATGTGCATGTAATGGTTGAGTAAAAAAAAATCATTTAAAACATTATCCTCATTATTCAAGGTTCACCCCCAAATACTACCTCCTCAAGAAGACTTTTCTGATGCCTGATCCTTCTTCTTTCCCACTTAACACCCCCAGGCCAGAGGAGTATATTCTTTCCTTCAAAACCCGTTAGAACTGCTTATATTTCTCTTGCCCCATAATCATACTCAGCATTGCATAGTAGCTTCTCTCAATGCCTCCCAAAAGACATAAACCCCATGAGAGGGGATCCCACTGCTATTAATACAACCCCATTTCAGTGCCTGAAACACAGCTGGTGTGAAATTATCATGAGTTGAAATGAGTTCAGAGTACCTTGGCAATTGCATAGGACAGTGTGCAGGTTATTCAAGCAGTAAGACTAAGTGACGCTTCCATAAAAGGGGAAGTACAGACCATTTTCCAGTGACCAGTGACCATTCAATTTAAATGATGACAATAATAATGCCAAGAGCTTTGGCATCTGCTATCTCATTTGAGCCTTCCAGAAATGATGATAATCCCTACCTTATAGAACTATTACAAAATTAAATGAGATTTTATATGTAAAGTAATTATGTGCCTGGCACCGAGTAGGTGAATAAATGGCACCTGTTTCATGGGTTTCTGTGATTTGTTCAAAGTCATAGAGCTCAGCAAAGAGCCAAGACTAGAACGTTTTAGCTCTCCCTCCCACTTTTCTACTACACCACAGTAACAGGGCTGGAATGCAATTGTCTTTCTTCTCTGCTGAGGATTCCCGGTGCTGATCTGCCCCTGCAGCTGGCAAAGGTGAGCAGCCTCTTGATGTCTTGTGCTTTTTAATCCAATGATTCAGTCACTTCAGTGACCCCGATCACCATTATGGTTCCAGAAAAGACAATTAGACATTTTGAAAACTGAAGATTATCATATATTTAGTATCATCAGCCCACAAATGTTCCAATAACAGATGCAATTCTACCTAAAATGAATGCATCTCTCGTGGCCATTATCCTGATGATAATAGTATTCATTCACTGAATGTCGATTATGTATTCTATCAGGTAACCTTCCCAGGTTAGCTCCATTTAATTATTACAGAAACCCTATGAGGTATGCATTCTCATCTCCATTTTTCACATGCATTCACTGAGGCTCAGGGAAGCCTTATAAATTGTCCAAAGCTTCCAAGCTGGTAAAGGGCAGAGTTAGGACTCTCTGGCTGCAAAGACCATGCTTGGTTCACTCTGTCCTATAGAAGTTAATCAATAAACAAACTATAGTAATGGAAGAAATACAGAACCACATTCCTATAGGAATGACCTGTACGAATACAGGTTGAGGTGAAGCAACTGTGATCTTCATGTCATCACTGATTTTGCCATCTGCAGGTAGGGAGGATTTGGGTAGATGAGGGAATAGGAGGAAAGGGTGAAAGATGTTGTCCCATCAAAACTTTTCTATTTATTCACCTTCTACCAAAGAGTCAAAATAAGCATTAGAAAGAAAAAAAAACCAGAAACCCTATAATCAATCCAAGTCTAGTTTAATCCAATTCCACCCCAAGCCCTCCAAGTGGAGGATGCATATCACCAGCCCTTCCTTTGCAGACTTTGACCTTGCCCGTTCCTCCCTTTCCTAGCTGTTCTGCCTGTGCCCTCCTGGAACATCAGCAGTCACTGCAGGTGCATCAACAAAAGGTGAGTAAACACACTTAGAATGAACAAGAAGCCAAGGGGACAAGGTCAGGAGCTGTGTATCCACACCATCGGCCTCCCATCTCTCCGGCTGCCATCAGCCTTGAGGCAACAGGAACAAATAAATGGGAAATGCTAAAGGGGAGAAGCAGCCTGTGGCATTCAGCCGCCCAGCCTAGCTGGTTGATGTGGCGGTCCCTTCTCTTTTAGAATGTAGTGGGCAGAATAATCACACTGTTCCCCAAAGCTGAAAGTTTGGGTTTTCTCTTTTTGTGCAAGCTGCAGTACTGTTTCTGCCACCTGCCAAGGGCCGGCTGCCAGCTCCTTTGGGAGGCATTGTTTCCTTGCAGAGCAGGGGTGGAGGGAAGGTGGTGCGATCTCGCTCTTTTCTTCCAGGAGAGCATTTTGTTCCTTCGACTGTCAAGAAGCCTTTGTACAGACAGGTCTTTATTCCCGGGGCAGAAGAACTGGAGACAAGCATTAGACATTTGCCAATTTTCAATCACTTTTTCCCCCCATTAGACTTTGTTCTCTTGAAATTTGTTTAGACCATGTCTTTTCCCTGAAAGGCTTTGAGACCTTTTCCAAAATAAGGTGTATCGACAATTAGTATATAAAATAGGAACAGAAAAGAGGAAACCTAAGTTCAGGAAAGAAGAAGCAGCAACTATTTTAAATGTAAAGATCTGCATTGCTGCTGGGATTAAGCTTTAAAACTTGTCTCAGATTCTCCCCAGCAATAGCAGGAAAAGAAATATGACGTTATATAACTGTCATACCAGGCATCACAGAAGAGGTTGCTGCGAAAGGACCCGTTTGGGCATTTGGGTACACCTGCTTTCAAACGTTCCGGGCTGCAGCCATTACTGCCATGTCACATGGCACAGAACTCTGCAACTCTCAGGAGCCATTGTGTGAGCAACAGAAAGAAAAGACTCAAAATTATTTTCTATGGAGAATCTTGGCCTGGCCAAAGAAAAATCGGACTAACTTTTGTTTGGGATCCTCTGTTCTCTTAAAAGTATATAAATTCCATCTATTTTTAGTTGGGTATTATAGCAAGTGGCACCACACTTAGCTGGCAACACACAATAACTACACTCTTCATATTTGATGAGGAGTATGATCTTAAGCTTTTTATTACCCTGTGTCTATCAAGTTTATGGGAGGAAGCAATATTTATGGGGGGTTATTTAAGAGATTTTTAGTCTATCTTCTTCCAGATGCACAAAATCTACCACTGGATCAAGTCAGGTCAGCTGGGAAGTGTCAACCAAGGTGACATTGAATGACTTCTCCCCAGGGCCTTTCCTGCCCTACAAACAAATATATATGAAAATTCTCTGAATTGCTTAAATACTTTTATTGCATTGTCCCCTGATGGGATGTCATCATACTGTGATGAAGTATGGTTAAAAAAAAATAGCCAATTAAACTCATCACTGTATCTACCTACAGATATTCAGACAGTCTTCTGCGGGAGAACCCTTGAGATAAATGTGTCTGATATCAGGAATAGGTAGGTGCCCTTCTTCTGAAGAACCAGCTTGCTCTCACAGTTTGGACCCAGTTTAGTGGAACTAATCTGATTTTCCTTTTAGAATTGGCTGATTTGAAGCTTACAGTTTAATCTGGGTCCCAAGTAAGAAAGAGTATAAGACTTCATTGTACCAATGTTTGAATCAGCCTCAATGCTGAAGTCCTTGCATAAGACTACAGGAGTTCTCACTTGGCCTCACCATTTTTATCCATTTTGAGTTTTTAATTCTGCAAAGTTTCTTTATTTTGTTAAGCTGTCTAGTTCTTTCTGAAACAAGGTAGGATATAATAAGCACATTTATTAAAAGAAAGGAGGAAGCATATGAATTCCTCAAGAGAGATGAAAAGAGAGATGAAGTTTTTCTCTAGCACTTAACTCTAAAAACAAAGAAAAAGGATGGCATGCTGTGGAGGCCACTAAATAGTGTGATGGACAAGGTCTTCGATGATAATTTTTATAACAAGGCAGAAGCTGCATTTGTATGCATTTTTTCTTTTCAAAATAAGTCTTTGATAAAAGTTAAAAGCCTAGGAAATTGTTCAGTGCCCATCAACAGCAAAATTGGTAAGTCATAATACATTCATAAAAGGGAATATTATGCAACAATAACAAAGAACGATCTACAACTACATACAACCACATGGATAAATCTCACAATCGTGATGTTGAGCTAAAGAAGGCAGACACAAAAGAACACATACTGATTCCATCTACATGACATTTGAAATCAGGCAGAGCATCTGTGGTATTAGAGACCAGGATAATTTCTTCCCTTGGGTGGTTTTAATATTCCTAGCAGGGGCATGAAGGGTCCCTCTGAGACGTACTATTGGTTTGTTTCTTGATCTGGGTGCTGGTTACTTGAGCACATTCTACCTTGTGAAAATTAATCAAACTGAACACTTATAATTTGAGTACTTTGCATTATATGTTATAGTTTAATAAAAAGGTTTTTTATAAAAAAGATGAGGGCCTATACTAAGTGAGGAGTTCATTGAAGACCAGTTTCAACCTTGACATTGTCCATAAATCTGATTTCAGCTTCAGCTTTAACCCTCAAAGGGCTAAATAATCAAATGCTTACTTCAAAGTTATTTCTAGCTTCCCTGAAATTGTACATGATCAATGATTATATGACTAGTAACAGTTATTTCTAATTATTACACTGTAATAATGTCAGTGATATGAAATGTGTTGTGTCATTTGATTTTATTATTATTTTCAAATATAGGAGCACATTCTAGCTGTCATGAGAAAAATCTCATTATGTGGTTTATACATTGAATATTAGTCAGTTTTTATATGATGTATATTATTGCAAGAGTAAAATGCTACAATGATTAATGGTGTACAAAGTTTTTTGTTTGTACCAAAAACAATGTCGACTTTCAAATGGTTAAACAAGTAGAAAAATAAATTGACAATGTAAATACTAAGAGACTGTGTTATCCTTTTTGAGCCAAGAAATTATTTAAATATATAAATTTAAATAACAATACAAGACAGTATAATAGAGATTCAGTTGTACCATTATTTTAATCTTTGTAGAATTGTTTAGTGCATTAGCGTCTACTACATTAAAAAATCTTTAAGAGGTGTACTTAAATTATCCTTATTTAATTCCACTTAAGCCAAGAGTCTTTTAAGAAAAAGTTTTATTTGGAAATTCTTCACATCTTATGAGGACAAATGAAAAGCAGAATGTCAAATAATTCACCATATCAAAATTTCATGAGGAGGAAAAACTCCAAAATCATGTATAATAACGTTCACAATAAATTATCTTTGATCCAGACAAAATGAAAAATAAAAAGAATATGAAGAAAAGAGGAAATTATTAGACACAAATGAGGAATCCAAACACATTTTATTCTCACCAAACTTCAAAACAACTGACTTGACAAAACAATCCTTACAGCTGTTTTCTTCCCACCCCCCATGGAAGCTAAACTTTTTAAACAAATAATACTATACTGCACACTACTAAGTACATAACATTTTCAATATTTAAAGGTGAAATGTTTTTGATATTGACCAATCTATGCGGCAAAACAATGTTCCTTCAAGAAAACATGTTGCTGATAAACTTATTTTATGAATTATATTCTGTTGTGGATATAAGCCTGACAATATTATTAAATACGTTAGTTTAAAGTGAGTCTTTTGTAGTGCTGAAAGTTTATGCACTATAATGACAAACAGTACTAAATTTTAAATAATAAAATTGTCAAAACCATTTATTTTTAAATAATATATCAGATTTATTCTTATCCCCTAGAAGTTCATACAAGGACAGTGATATTTGGCTTTGACAGTACTAATTTTAATCCTAGGCCAGTGTTTCATTTGGACAACAGTTATATTTTTGTTGCACATGTGATTTAAACACAATGTGGAGAGGTGAACATGCCTGGGGGTAAGATCTCATGGTCAAAGCATTTGGTCTTCTGAAAGGCTCAACTGAATCCACCTCAGGGCCTTTGCACTGGCTGTTTGCTTTGTCTGAAGCACTTTTCCCTAGGACTTCACGTCATGAGGACCTTGGCATCACCCAGGAATTAGGTCAAAGTCTCTTTTCCAGAGGCCCACTCTGACCATCCTAGTGAAGGCAGAAAGGTACCGGCCATGGTCATTTTTCATTCCACATCCAGCACACTAGTTGCTCTGCTCCTCTAAGGATTTATCACTGCTTGAAACTACTGTGTTTTCCCCGTGTTTGTTGTCTGTTTCTGTCTGATCAGGGGCCCAGCACACAGGATGGCAGTGAGAATCCTCTTCTCTCCTTTCCACCTCACCGGTACACCGAAAGCTTCTATGCAGCACTCTCGTTGCTCTCTAAGGTCCTACCTCCTGCAGAAGGAGGTGTACTGGCTCCAATATAAAACAGCTTTGAGACCAAACCCACTGAGCAGCAAGCCCTGGCTCTACCATCTACCAACTATGACTTTGGACAAATTACTCAACCTCTCCTAGCTTGCTTGAAAGACTAATTTTTATAGCTGTGTTTTATTCATTAAGCTGGGTGGTTAGGTATACAGTTGTTTTATTTGCTTCTTGTGTGTATAATAGAAATAATATTCTTTCTATGCATTTAATATTTAGTTTAAGAATATGTGAAGCAGTAGCATAAGGCACATAATCAACAAAGGTTAGCTTCCTTCCCTACCCCTTCTCCTCTGTGCATGATGAGCATGCTATTTTTCCCCGTTGAAAATGTCCTCTTGCCTTCCAACTCACTAAGTCCCTACTCATCATTTTATCTCCTCAACGAAGGCTTCCCTACCTCACTGGCAAAGCTAGTTGCTCCTAGTTTCCTTAGCATCTCGTTTATGCCACCTTGACCTATAATTATTGCCTGCATGTGCATGTCCACTCATCTGTAAGCTCCTGTAGAGCATGCAATATACCTTGGCCATTTCCTGATCCTTGCGACCTACCCCATTCTTGTTTATATAATAGGAAATTGGTATTGACTATATCCATAAATTAATACACTGATGATTGCCCATGTAATATGGGACAAATTACTTAATCTGTCTGTACTGCACCTCAGTTGTCCTTTTGTAAAATGTGGGTCGTAATATTACCCATCTCATTGGGTTATTATGAGGTATATCGTTAAGAGCTCTGTAAGGGTAAGGATGTCATGGTTTTTGTTCACTGATGAATCCCCAGTGTCTTAACGCCTGACACACACACAGTAGGCTCTCAATAAATATTTTTAGCACGATCCAATTCAGATAATCCATGTAAAATGCTTGGCACAGTGCCTGACCTAGACATGCTCAATCAGTGTTAGCTATTATTAGTAACTCTTGCTATTCTGGTTACTGTCTGCCTCGTTGAACACACACAACAGTTAGAAAAATTATCACTCTTAAGACGACATTTCCCTGGTTATGTAGCAATTCCTTAAGCCACCTGCACCAAGCCCTCCCTCCTCTGTACACCCTCCCTGTCTCCCTCAGTTCCCTGGGAGCACAGTCTCTTCTGAAGGACTCCAATTTGCATTATTAGGGACCCTTAACTGGACCCTGGTCACCCTGAGTCCCCAGCAGGCCTGTGAGCTCCCGGAGGCTCTTTGTGGCACCTCCCTCAACAATACGCAGTGGCTGATGGTTGGGTCTATCTACTTACTGAGTGTCCTGTGCCTTCATATGACCTCCTGCCTTTAACATGCCCTCCCCTGTGTGCGCACACATAAACACACACACACACACACACACACACATATCATATCTTCACTCTCTCTCTCCCTTTACCTCAACTCCTTCCCTTCCTTGTAGAAGTCTGCGGATAATTTATTAGCTTACATCTTTGGGGCTAGGTTCAATTTAATCCATTCTAAGTCCACAAACATGTATTAAGACATAGTCCATTTTCGAGGTGTAGAAGGTACCCCAGGTGGCTAAGACAATGTTCTTGTGAGCAAAGAGCCCAGAGAGATAGAGGTGCCTTTGCTGCCATTTATATTTATTTCAACGTTCAGCGTTCCCCGAAGAAATGCCACTGTCTAGGAAGTTATCTCCAGGAAGCCCACCCCTGTCCTTATTATTTCTTTATTCTGCAACCTGCCAGGGGCTGTGTGTTGCACAGGGGGAGTGCCAGTGGATTCTGCACTTGTGCCCAGTATCCTTGGTAAATGGACCTCCCCTGGGATCCTCAGAGCCCTAGGAGGATTCTTAGCATCTGCATCTTCCAGGCGCTCCTGGTATGCAGTCAGCACTTGATCACTGTTTCTAACTAAGCTACTTAGGCAGATTTTCTCCTATCCTTAGTGCCAGGCTGATATTTTTAAAATTCCAATTTAAATACAAATTTTAATTTCAGTTTTTCATTTCATGGCCTGTCTTCTTTTTTGGCCTCTCCCAAAACCCTTTATGCAACACCACTCTACTTTTCCATCACAAAATGTGGATCTACTGTTTCCCAGGAATTGAGGGGAGAATTTATTCAACTTCGACCTAAAGTTATAGATAAGAAGACACTAAAAACAGTTCCCCCAGACACATATTTCTACCCAATAGAGGAGCCCCAAAGGAATTCTTATGGCCTAGTTCTGTGTTGCAGGGGTGGGGGTGGGGAGTCAGGGTGGGGGGAGTTCCACGTTGAATATGCTGACACTGCACTAACTATATAGCAGGCACCCTGTAATGACACCTTTGGAGAACACAGAAAATGATTGTGTTCCAAGGATGGGCTGTAATGAGAGGGGAGGGTACAGAGAGCCACAGGCGGCATTGTTTCCAATCTAACAACACCACTGGGGGCAGGGGCTTGTGTGTGCTTGTTTTCAAAATAGTAAATACTGCTATGGTGTTTCTGCCCAAGGCTTTTGAGGAGAGGATAAAGTTGGAAGAGCCAACCAGTATGAGAAGATTTCTAGTTCTCCTACAAAAGTGGAAGTGGGAAGAACAGTCTGACCAAGTTGTAGTTGTGCATGGCATTTGGGGGCCACCGATACATTTTCTGCAAAGAGTTTTCAAACTTTCTCTTCCATGAAGGTCTATTACTTGGGCAAATGACTAGACCTCTTCCAGCCTCAGTTTCTTTATCTGTAAAATGGGGATAAAATCTAAGAGCTAACTCATAAGTTATTATGATGCACGGAGAGATACACACATGTATATAACATTTTGACAGATAGGTAGAGTGAACTTACACGATAAGTAAGGCTCATAGTAAATAAATAAAAAGTGTTACCTCCCCCTACATCTCCCAAGCTCCCTGTAATTTTGATGGGAAAAGAAAAAGCAAAATTAGCCCATTTGGAATAGCAACTCAACCTTTCATGGGCTCTATGAAGAAAGATCCATTCAGTTTCAAGAAAGAGCTCAAAACCGAAAAGCGTCACTCTATAATCCTTTACAGAATGGTGACACTTGGATGATTTGTCAGAAATCCTTCTGCATATCCACACTGGGTGCGTTTAATGAATGTCAGCTTTTAAGAATCAGTGACATTGACGTTACTCCGCAGAGCAAAGACTGACGGTCGCACTTATAAATTCCCTGACGCCTGTATTAACAAGGAGGCAAGATGAGTTTTCTGTTCACTGGTCTTGTTCTGCTGTCAAATTCTGGGGGACTTGCATTTCAAGCAATATATCTAATCTCTTCAAATTAAATTATCTTTCTTTTGCCAGCCAGAAATTTTTTTAGAAGAATATTATCAACTAAGTGGATCAGAAAATGTGGGTTTAAGACTTGCTTCCTGAGTGAAATGATATTAAAATGAATGTTATTCCCTGGATAAATGATGTGTTGCAAGGGTCGTACACTACAGCTGTTAGAAATGTTTTTTAAAAGAACCTTCAAATCAAAAGAGGAGGGGACTATAAAATTAGAGGGAATTTCCTTCTTCAAAGGGATAGCAGGCATAATTTAGCTTTTATCAGAACAATGATTACTTTTCCCACCTCAGTGTGGCTTCTCCATTAATATTGTTTAACCATCAATAACATTGAGTTGTTAGAATGTGTGCAAAAATTTTCTTTTGTATGAGAAAGCTTCTCAGTTTACCAGTTCACTCAGAAGCCATTTTTAAACTAAAATTCCTACATATCTACCACAGTGGTAGAAGCAAAATCCTAGCTTCTGCCCTCAGCCCATCCCCTGCCCAGGTGGCCTGCCCACAACATATAGTTTCTTGATGGCCACAGTCACAAACATTGACGCTTATTTTGGTGTAGCAAATTCTCTCTTTGAGTTCCCTAAAAAACACATACTTAGATGTTAAAAAATTGCCTTGTGATTTCAAAGCTCAAGTGACCTAAGTTAAATTTGCTCAAAGTCTCGCATCTAGTAAGTGGTAGCCATAGGATTGGAACCCAGACCTCTTGACACCCTAATGTAAAACCAAGCAGAAACATCCAGCAATGGTAGTACCTTTAACTTTAGACTCCTTTCCTATAAAGCCTTCCTCGGTGAAGTCTAGATCAGAGTCAGCATGCTTTTCCTGTAAAGAGCACAATAGCACATATTTTAGGTTTTGTAGGCCATATGGTTTTTGTTGCAACTATCCAACTCTGTGATGTCGTGCAAAAACAGCCATAGACAACAAGTAAATGAATGAGTGTGGCTGTGTTCCAATGTAACTGCATTTATAAAAACAAGCAGTGGGCCAGATCTGGACTACGGATTATAGTTTACTTACCCTTGGTCTAGATCGTATTTGTCATTTATATGTTGGTCAGATTTATAACACACATATAAGTTATGTTTATATCTTATCTCCAGGACTACAGTTGTAAATTTATTGGAGTACAGAGCTGGTCTTACTCTGTCTTCCAGGCAATCTTAGTCATATAAGCCCAATCCTGACATCAGGTAGTTTCTTAAAAGATACCTGATTATTGACAAAGTGAAGAAGGGAGGACGGAATGTGTATACCTCAAGGGGCTTCTCCTAGAAACCTCTGGTTACTGGTGTCAGAATGATGTCTAGATATTTTTAGTTCTACAAGTGATGAAGATATACACATCTCCATGTTTTGAGCAACCTCCAAGGATCTTAGAATGTTTTGCCCATTTGCCCCTTAATTCACTCAATATCTATGTAACAAGAAGTGTTATTACTAGTAAGTAACTCTAGGAAATTAGATTGCTAGATTAAAATCACCAAAATTTATTTCTTGGTTAGGAAATATTAAGGACACATTGACTTTTAAGAGTAACTTTCCAATAAGCGAAGACTGAGACGTTATAATGAACCCTGAAAGAGATTCTGCTAATACCATGCTTGAACATGTTGGGATTATGGGAAACTCCTAAGGGGTTAGATTTTAAAGCAAGACAAAAAGACAACAGTTTTATTATACTTGACTTCTTTTTGTTTCCATATTAGTTTAAAGAAAGAACCGGGTTTAACGCCTGCCCATGGAGTTAATGTCCCTAGGTATCAAATACATTGTATAACTTACGGTAACTCATGCGTTTTACACCCAGAAATTACTAAATAATTACGAAATGGCAGACAATATTAATTCAGCTACTATCTCTGTTTGTTCAAGAGCTTTCTGTTCTGTAATCTAGTTAAGCCTGATCCACTGAAAAATATTGCCTATTGAAAAGTAGACAATGGTATTCACCCCCACAATACAGTAAGAACTAAAATAACCTTGTGAAGGCAGAATTTTTTTCTCCTATCAATGAACTTATACATTGGAGATTATAGTGCTCTGTAAGGTAATTATTTCTGAAGGCACATAATCTATCATGTGTGGATTTATCCCCACCAAGGAAAGGGATGAAGCTATCCCCTACACCAGGTCAATAACACAACATATGACGTCACCACGACTAAGGAGAACGTGCATGAGTTGTGAAGGTGAGATCAACAGCTTTTTTTTTTTTTTAAGAATATGAAATTCTGTATGACGTTAGTGAAAACATCAGCCTTATTTTTTAAGGTAAAAAGCCTCGAGCATGGCAAGAATGACAGGTGCCTCCATAGCCCACAGAGAAACATTGAACCACAAATCAAGAATAAGGTTAGGGACTGCCATTTGAGCTCAAGTTTTAGATTCAAATTAGTGATGCCAAATTTGAACTTTGTGAAATCTGTTAAATATGAAAAATTAAATTTAGTGTGGGAACAGTGTAATGTGGTCATTAAGAAATTAGGCTTTAACCCCAGCAAACCTTTGGTTTCAACTTTTGTTTGGTTTCAACCTTTCAACTTCGAGTGTGAGTCCTAGTTCAATGCACTTTCAGCTATGTGGCCCCTGAAAAATTACTTGAGTACTCTTAGACTCATTTTACAGATGAGGTTTTAATCTAAATGAGGGATAATCACAGTATCCACCTTAAAAGGTGGTTGTTCGAATAAATGGAATGATGCATCAAAAGCACTTGTCTCATGTCTGCAGCTCAGGAAACACAAACATTCAACATATGGTAGATTTTATAAGTTAGTTGTGACTGGTAAAATAAGGTCAACCAAAATTTCTATAACCCCAAAAGACTACAGAGTGCTTCAGGATATCTCCTCCATGAAATGACCTGGGTGTGTCTGCCCGTGCTTATTTCTTCTTTTCTGACCATGGACAATTCTAAACCAGTCACTCACCAAGATTTTATTGAGCACTTGCTATATTCTAGGTGCTTTACTAATCAAAGATTACAACAAATTAGATACCTCTGTCAGCCTGGATACTAAGGGTTACTATCTTGGAAGGAAAAAAAAGTATCTGAAAGGCAGAGGTACAAAGTCCCACAACAGAGATATGAACACAATGCTATGGGGAAGAGTAGAAGAAAATAAAAGATCTTGTTGGGGGAAATCATAGGCAGCAATCTGGAACAGGTGACATTTGACTTGGGCACGGAAGGACAGATAGAGTTTTGACAGATAGAGATAGAGTGGGAAGAAGTAAATTCCAAATTTAAGGTTCAATTGAGGAAAGGGGCAGAGGTGGGCAAATAGTGGGTCTATGTACGGTCCGGTAAGGACTCTAGCTGCATTGGACGATAGAGTGGGAAGAAAAGAGTGTTAGCAGAAGTGGTTGAAAAGGCGGGGAGGAGGGCCAGAGCATGGACTCCAAGAGCCAAGCTGACTCAGAAGAACCTGCCCTCCAAGAGAAACGCCCATTGGTGGTTGACCAGGATGAAGACTGAGACAAGGCTAAAGATTTTAACATTAGGAAGCCACTGAGTGGTGTTTGCACTCAGCAGTAGACACCAAATGCAGTAGATTGAGGAGTTAGAGATTGGTAAGGAAATGTGTTTTGACTTGTTTTTAAAAGATATCTGGCTATAATTAGAGGATTGGAGAAGTATAGGGTTTTTTGTTTGTTTTTGTGTAAAGAAAAGGGAGGCCTAAGCATATTTTAGGCTAAAGGAAGGGAGCCAGAAGAGGCGACAGAAAGAGAAACAAAGAACACATAGTAAAACTATCTCCTCTAAAGACATACTTCATACTAGCCGTTGAAGCTTCTTTATTTTGAAGAATTAGAATTCTGCAAGAATGAAGCTATTTCTTCTTCAGACATAGGAATGAAACCAGGATGGTCCATGAAAATACCGAACTAGTTGGTGTTAAAGGGGGTAGGTTGAGATCTCCCAAACTGTATAATTTTGCGCAGTGAAGGTGCTGGGTCTCAGTCTGCTCAGACTACAGGGACTGGAACTAGAAAGAGGAGTCTGAGAAGCCTGGGCAAAGATTGGTTCAGTCACTTTGGAAAATGCAGAAGGAAGTTGGCAACAAATTTATTGAGCCAGAGTGCAGCTGAGGCAATATAGACCACCAGTATTTAGTGGACCACCTTACCTGTATTTTCATGACTTTTTCCTGACATGAGGGATGAGAAAGCAGGCAATAGAAGTCACTCAGACCGGACGTTGTCAAGGAGGAGTGGTGGACATCACTGGTAGCAAGAAGGGTAGGGAGCAAGGATTCCACCAGGAGCAGATGGTTGCTGGGTTCTGTCCAGAAAGGAAGGGAAGGGGGCCCAGAAGAAGGTGATGGAGTGGGAGAGCAGGGAGGACTCAAGGGACTGTGGTCTCAATGCCAAAGCCTAACAAGTCCCTCATGGGTGAAGGAGCAGAAAGTGAGGGTGTCTGCTGAGAAAAGGGAAATCTGGGCTTCTAGATCTTGTCTGGCCCACACAATTCTGGTACAGAAAATGCTACATTTTTAGGTGGTCAAAACTCGATTGCATTAATTTCTCTGTTTCATATATACTATCCAATATGTTCTATAAATACATTGTCAATGTAATAAGATGATGAGTTTCCTGAGGGTAAATACAACACACTCTTATCTTTCATTATGCTAAATATGTAATAAAATGAAAGTTTAGCATCAGTGACCAATAATTATTAATGAATTGAATTGAAATTCATTGAAAATCACAATGCCTTCCTCCTCAAAGCCACCATTCTCCTCTCTTATAATGGCCACAATTTCTGCTATGAGAGAGGCAACCAGGACATTGCCTAGCCTCCTTCAGAGGCATTTAGGATTTAGGGTATGCTTACAGGTCAGTAGGACAACTCATCTTAATGGCTTTAATCCATCCAGGGATTGAAAAACATTTATTGTTGTGACTGAGCGTGGATGTTAAAAACCAATAGCCCTGGGTTCTAGTCTGAGCACAGCCACTAATTAACAGCATGACCCTTTGTTAAGTTATTAAGCTTCTCTAATCCTGAGGTTCCAATTGTCAAAAAAGGTATAACCCTTGTGGGATTTTTGTACAAAGCATTTAGTGTAGAGCCTGCTACATAGTAAGCTGCCAATAACAGTGGTGGCTATTTAGGGATATATACTCCAGTGCATGTGCTACCCGAAAGTTTTAAGCAGAGTTCTGGAGAATTTTGGCCTGAGAAAGAGAACTCTTACGGCTCTATCAATCTTAACCTCTCTTTGCATCAGTTCTCTTATCTGAAAACAATAATAATAATAATACCTACTTTAGAGAGTTGTTATAATGATTCAATGAGTTAATATTTGTAAACTGTTTAGTGCAGTGTCTAAGCACAATAAACACCATGCAAGTATTTTTAGGATCTCTGAGTTTGTGATTAAATGTTCTGGAGATCCGTTGTCATTTTCAGGTTCCTCTCTGCAGGAAGATCTTGGAGCCTAACAATGTTGGATATAAATGTGTGGCCATTATTCTATAAGGCCTAAGCTACAAGCCAACCTCTCGAATGATTTGTTTGAACAGGCTTTCATCTTTGTTACCTGTATATAAGAGTCTCAAAGAAAATTATAAACTCTTCTCGTCACTAAGTTCTTTCCAGTTCCCACCATAACAGTTTTGGCTCTTCTTTTAAGTCCATGGCATAAATCTCCCCAGTTGTTCTATGCTGGGCTTGGGTGTCTTGCCCTTTATCACGGTGGCAAATGATCTGTGTTTATGTCTGATAGTTCCGACAAAGATAAGTCATTCTACCTTTGAAGCTCCTGTTGTTTCTCCAACTTAGGCATATGAATGGGCCCATAGGTGGGGTACAGTTGAAAACATCAGAAGACTTGAGTTCAAGTCCGTTCTGCAATTTTCTAGTTGCCTAATCTTGGGTTATTTACTTACTCTCTCTGGACCCCCAATTCCAAATTTATGAAATGTTGATAAACTAGACTTACCTTGGAAAACTCGTATAAAATGCAAATAAGCTAATTTATATAATAATATCTCACAGATGTAAATTATTGCTGTAAGAATTTTCACTATTCCATCTTATTTCTAGAAAATGGGACATTTTTTATTTATTAAAACAAGCAAAGCTCAACACGATGAGAAAGCAGAACAAGCCTCTACCATTCCTGTAGCAAGAGGGTAAAGCAGACAGTGATCACTCCTGGTTCACCTACCCCTGCTTCTTTTTTCCACACCTCGGAGAAGATGGAAGGGATGCCATCTCCAGCTCAACAGGACCAAAGAGGCATCACAACTCATCGGTAGAGTGACAGATACTGCTGTTGGGTCAGCCTTAGTGCTGAGTTGTTATGTTACACAGCAGGAGCAAGAATAGAAAAATTTTTGAAAGATTAAAGAGGAAAATGATGGTAGCTTTTTTTCCTCTCTAAAAGAAAAGACTAACACAGGCTAGTCTCATTGAAATTGCCCAGTAGGCACATTTCACAAGGAGAAACACTTTACTCTCTTCTCTCTACTCTCCTCCCATCCCCATGCCTCAGCCACCCTTCCATCCCATGCCTTGACTCTTCCTGGATTTTTCTGGCTCTCAGAACTTGGTTTCCCAATTGGCAGGCCAAGCACAAGTTTAGAACATTCACAAAACAGGGACGGTGACTAGAATGTTATGGAAATACTTTCTCATCATAGACAAAAATCAAAACTGAGTTTGAGGAAAGTAACATCAGCAAGATGGTAGAATAGGAAGTCCCAGCTCATGCCTTCTAAGAAACACTGATTTAACAATGATATATAAACTAAAATACCCTTATGAGAATTTCAGAATCCAGTTAAGAAGTTGCAGTGCCTCAATAAATCACAAAGCTGAGGACAGCCACATTGAAATGGATAAGAATAGCAATTTCGCATTATCCACATCAGCCCCTCGCCCAAGCTGCTACAGCTTAGTGCTGGGAAATAACGCCCCAACTGTGAATTTTCCCTCTTCAGAGAAAGAGAAGAGTGAAGCATACATGCAACATCCCAGTTTCTTAGAGGGTCATCCAAGGAAATGGTTTCTGTCTCACTTCCCTCAAAATTCTGATGGAACCACCACAGGTTGGATACTTTATGGCTGCTGAGAACAAAGGATAATTGGGTGGATTGTTGCTTTTGATCCAGAGAACTTGCACATTTGTAGACAGAAACCAGAGGGAGCAAGAGCTTATGAGCCCCTGGAAAAGAAACAGGCAAGGCTTTATAATTGAGAAATTGCATGCAGATGCCCAGAAAAATCACATTCTGCCCCCAAAAAAGATTGAGAGGTCCCCAGAAATTCTAGCTGGGCTGAATGGTAAAGGTCTTACTTTGCATAAAGCATGTCCATAAAGACTGAGAGAGACGGCAATATTTTCAAGTGTGCAGATCCCAACACAAAGTTATGAGGTATATGAAGAAAAAGGTAAACATGGCCAAAAGAAAGGAACAAAATAAATCTGCAGAAACATCCTAAAGAAACAGAGGTATATACATTAACTGAAAAAGAATCTGAAATAATCATCATAAAGATGCATCATCAAGAAAACTATGCACGAACAAATGGAAATTTCAACAAGGTGATGGAAAATATTTCTCTATCAGTATCCAGCAAAACTATCCTTCAAAAATAAGGGAGAAATAAAGCTTTTCCCAGATAAACAAAAACTGAAGGATTTTGTCACTACTAGATTGCCTTACAAGGCACTGCTAAAAGAAGTGAATTTGAAACAAAAACAGCAACACATAAGCATATGAACACAAAGCTTGCAAGTAAATATATAAATATTTTTATAATCATTTTTAATAATGAAGTATAAATCATTTTAATTCTGGTATAGGAGTTAAAAAGACAAAAGTATAAAAATAACTATAGCTATGAAAATATGTTAATAGACACACAATATAAAAATGTAGAGTATTTGTATGCAACTGAAGTTATGATTTTTCAGCTTAAAATAGATGATTATAATTATAAGATGTTTTACGTGAGCCCCATGGCAACCACAGAGAGAAAACCTACAGAAGAAAGTGAGAAAGTAATCAAAGTATGTCATTAAAAATGAAGAAAAACAAAGAAAGACAATGAGAGAGGAAAGAATGGACAAAAAAGCTATATGACAATCAGAAAATGATTAACAAAATATCAATAGTAAGTCCTTCCCCATAAATTATCTTAAATGTAAATGGATTAAACTATTCAATCAAAAGGTATAGAGTGGCTGAATGAATTTAAGAAAAAACAAGATCCAACTATATACTATGTACAAGAGACTTGATTTAGTCCTAAAGACACACATAGGTTGAGACAAAATGAGACAAAAATGACAAAAATGAAAACAAAACATACTAAAGTATATGGGATATGGCAAAAATAGTTCTAAGAGGGCAGTTTATAGCAATAAACACTGTTTGTGTCCATTTGGGCTGATATAACAAAAATGCCACAAACTGGTGGCTTATAAACAACAGAAATTTATTTCTTACAGTTCTGGAGGCTGGAATATCCAAGATCAAGGCACCAGCACATGCAGTGTCTGGTGAGTCCACTTTCTGGTTCACAGATGGCTGTATTTTCACTGTAACCCCACATGGTGGAAGGATCTAGGAAGCTATCTGGGGCCTCTTTTATACAGGTACTAATCTCATCCATGCAGCTCTATCTTACTGACCTAATAATATCCCAAAGACCCCACCTCCAAACACAAACACATTGGAGATTAGATTTAAGCATATGAATTTTAAGGAGACTCAAATATTCAGTCTACAGCAAATACCTACATTAAAAAAGAGAAAAGATCTTAAACAAAGTAGTTTAAATCTAAAGGAAATAGAAAAAGAAGAACAAATTGAGCACAAAGTTAGAAGGAAGGAAATAATTAAGATTAAAGCAGAAATAAATGAAATACAGAATAGAAAAACAATAGTAAAATCAAAAAAGCTAAGAGTTGTTTTTTAAAAGATCAAGAAAATAACAAATCTTCAGCTGGATTAACTAAGAAGAAAAGAGATAATTCTCAAATACAATCAGAAATGCAAGAGGAGACATTACAACTGATACCACAGAAATTAAAGGAACTGTAAGAAACTATCATGAACAATTACACACCAATAAATTGGATAACCTAGGAGAAATGCATAAATTCCTGAAAATACACAACATACCAAGACTGACTTATGAAGAAATATAAAATCTAAGGAGACTAATAATGAGTAAGGAAATTGAATTAATAATTGAAAATCTTGCAACAAAGAAAAGGCCAGGACCTGATGGCTTTACTGGTGAATTCTACCAAACATTTAAAGAAGAATTAATGTTAATCCTTTTCAAACTCTTCCAAAAAAATTGGAAAGGAGAGGACATTTCTAGATTTATTTTATGAGGCCAGTATTAATGTCATGTCAAATCCAGAAAAAAACACTATGAGAAAAGAAAATTATAGGCCAATGTCCCTGATGAATAATAATGCAAAATCCTCAACAAAATACTAGCAAACTGAATTCAACAGCACATGAAAAGGATCCTATAGCACAACCAAGTGGGATTTATCTCTAGGATGCATCTACCTACTACTTTGAGCGAAAGTTCACCTTTAGAATCTTTTCCCTTCTCCATTTTTTCTTTCATCGACCCATGTCAGGGCCTAAGGCCATCTTTACTGGCTTTCTCTTTTCCCAGCCTGATGCAGATGGAAGGTTGCAAATTGCCTCCTCCTTCCTACAAACCTGCCCCGGGTCTCTCACTGTGCTTTTTTTTAGGATGGAACTTTCCATCTCACTAGACCTGAGTCTAGCTCAGAATAAAGGAAGTCTTCCCTATTTTGGTAATACCGAGTATTCTTAAATACCAATTCCCAGGGGTCTCACCTCTCACTTCTGGGTGCTGCCATCCAGGTCCCCTGTGGCACAGTACGGAGATCTCCTTCACTCCAGTGAAGCCATTTATCTTAGGAAACCTGTAGAAGAAACCTGCCACAAAAATCTCGCAAAAAAGTTTCCAGCCAAAAAACGTCCTGCCGGAGTCCTGCCAATCCTACTGACTATGCCAAACTGCAGGGAGAGTTGAGGCGGGCCCATGAGGAGATTAGCTACTTCTCCCCGTGAAGCCAGGTCCCTTAGATAGGGGTCAGCACAGAGGATAAGAAAATTGATAAGAAATAGAGAGAATAAAAGAATACACAGAGACTAAGGTATAGTTTATAGTTTTATATAAAAAGGTCAGAATAATCACAGCAGGGGTACTCGGGAGACTAGATACATACCCGTGAATGTCTAGCAATATGGTTAGATTCACACAGGTTTTTATAATCACAGCTATCAATTACCATTTGCCATAGTGACACATTTACATATCAGGGAATGCAGTTGCTATAGGAACAGGATTCCACAGGTAGTGGGTTAGGGTCAAAAGTCCTCTCAAAGGGATTCTATCAAATTCTAATCTATCTAGGTGAACAAACACGTACAAAGTCTTTTAGGAAGTAACTTTTAAGTTCTAAGAGGTAGTTATCAATTAACAGAGGTATAACAAAAGAGGTAGAGTGACTCTATATTTCTTTGATTTAGTTATTGTGGACTCAAAGGCAGACAGTCAGGAGAGAGCAGGAAACCCATCTCTATAAAACAGGTTGTTTATAACACAGGGACATGTCTCTGGGAAAAGTGAACTCATTGTCTCCAGCTCCCATCCTGTGGGCCATATTTACTTTGCCTTGCCTTTCAAGACATAGGGAAGCTCACAAATTTTGAGACACTTGGAAGCCTTCCTGGAAAACATCCCTACTGGAGATTTGAGAGCTCTCCCAAGGCAGCCTTTGATAAGACCACTAATGAGTTCACATATTTCTTCAGGGCAGAACCCTGAAAACTCCTCTTTCTGTCTTTAATATAGCAATATTGGGAGATACAATAAAATAATGATCTTATGAGCTACATCTCATTAACTCCTCAATCATATTTCCCCAACAGATGCAAGGATGGTTTAACATACAAAAACAACCAATGTTATATACTACATTCACAGAAGACAGGATAAAAATCATGTCATATCAATAGATGACAAAAAGTATTTGACAAAATTCAATACAGTTTCATGATAAAAGCAATCAACAAACTAGAATAGAAAGAAATTACCTCAATGTATTAATAATAAAGTCCATATATGAAAAGCTCAAAGCTAATATCACATTCAACAGTGAAAAACCAAATGCCTTTCCTCTAAGATCAATAACAAGACAAGGACTCCCACTCTTGCCACTTCAATTCAACATAGTACTGGAAATCCTACCTAGAGCAATTAGTGCAGAAAAAGAAATAAAAGCATCAAGCCAGAAAGGAAGAAGTAAAATTATGTCTGTTTAAAGATGACATGATCTCATATGTAAAAAATCCTAATGATTCCAAAAAAAAAAAAAAATTGGTAGAACTGATAAATCCAGTAAAGTTGCAGGATACAAAACATATAAAAATCAGTTATATTTTTAGATACTAACAATGTATAATCCAGAAAGAAAGTTAAGAAAACAATGCCATTTATAAAAGCATCAAAAAGAATAAAATACTTAGGAATGAACTTAACCAATAAGGTGAACCTCTTGTACATTGAAAACTATAAAACATTGCTGAAAGAAGTTAAAGAAGACACAAATATAGAAAGATGTCTTGTGTTCATGAATTAGAAGACTTAATATTTTTAAAATGTCCATACTACCCAAAGTGATCTACAGATTCAATGCAATTCCTATCAAAATCCCAATAGTATTTTCTACATAAATAGAAAAAAATCCTAATATTCATACTCATATCCACAAAGGATCCAGAACGGCCAAAACAATCTTGAGAAAGAACAAAGCTGGAGGCCTCATACTTGCTAATTTCATATTTCAAAGCTATAGTAATAAAAACAGTGTGGTACTGACATAAAGACAGACATATAGACCAATAGAACAAAATAGAGAGCCTAGAAGTAAGCCCACATATACACAGTCATCTGATCTTTGACAAAATTGTCAAAAGCACATAATGAGAAAAGGATAGTCTCTTCAACCAATGGTATTGGGAAAACTGGCTATCCATATGCAAAAGAATGAAATTGTCTTATCTTACACCATTCACAAAAATCAACTTAAAGTTGATTAAGGACTGAAACATAAGACCTGAAATAATAGAACTCCTAGAGGCAAATATGAAACTTCATAACATTGGTTTGGAAATGACTTCTTGGATATGACAACAAAATTACAGGCAATAAAAGCAAAAACAGACAAGTGGGTGGGATTACATCAAACTCAAAAGCTTCATTCTGCACAGTTCAGGGAGCAATCAACAGAATGAAGAGAACCTATAGAATGGGAGAAAATATTTTCCATTAATATATCCAATAATGAGTTAATATTCAAAATATATTTTAAAATTCCTACAACCTATAATTTGTTTGGAAAAACAAACAATCTGATCAAAAAATGGGCAAAAGACTTGAACAGACATTTCTCCAAAGAAGACATACAAATGACCAACAGGTATATGAAAAGTTGCTCAGCATCATTAATTATCAGGGAAATGCAAACCCAAACCACCATGAGGTATCACCTCACACCTATTATGCTGGCCATTATCCAAAAAGTAGAAATAAGTGTTGGCAAAGATGTGGAGAAATTGGAGCCCTGTGTACTGTTAGTGGGAATATAAAATGATACAGCTGCTATAGAAAACAGCAGAAGTTTCCTCAAAAAATTAAAACTAAAACTGCCACAGGATCCAGCAATCCCATCTCTGGGTATTTATTCAAAATAATTGAAATCAGGATCTCAAAGAGACATTTGTACTCCCACGTTCATTGCTACTTTATTCACAAAAACCGAGAGGTGGATATAACCAAATGTCCACCGACAGATGAACACAGAAAGAAAATGTGGTATATACATAAAACAATAGTATTCAGCCATTAAAAAGGGAGATTCTGTCATATGCTACAACGTGGATGAAACTTGAGGACATTATGCTAAGTGAAAGAAGCCAGTTACAGAAGGACGAATACTGCATGATTCCACTTACATGAAGTATCTAAAGTCGTCAGACTCACAGCAACAGAGAGTTGAATGGTGGTTTCCCGGGGCTGGGGCAGAGGGAAATGAGAAGTAGCTGTTCAGTGGGTACCGAGTTTTAGCTATGCAAGATGAAAAAGTTCCAGAGATCTGCTACATTGTTCTTATAGTTAACAATACTGTACTCTACACTTACAAATTTAACATGGTAGATTTCATGGTTTTTATGACCACAAAAGAAAACACAAAACTGAGTTCAACTTGCTTACACTAACTGCCATGTGAGTGAGGGGAAACTTGCCCTTTCCCCGAAAGTTCGCTGAAAGATCAACTCACAATTAAGACAGATTAAAAAGAGAGAGAGGTTTATTTACCGTGTCCATGGGGAGGATCACAGAGTGATTACCCCATATCCCAATGGGATCCAGATATTTTTATACTTTCCTTTTAGAGGGAGGGGGAGATAAGGAATATAGATAATTCTGTTTAGGGGCACTAAACGGTTGCTAGGGAGGATGAATGGATGGGGAAAATAGATGGACTTGTAAATCAACATGAGAGACAGGTACGATGTTTAAAATGATCTGGGTCAGGTCTGATTGCATTCTTGATTTTCTTTCCTGCCATATATTGAAATAACAGGGAGAGGAAGGGAAGTCAATTATTTTTTAGATGGGTCTGATTATGCATATAGATGGCAAGCCTCTTCCAACAGCCTGTTAATTAATATCTAAGAGCCTCTAATTCAAAATATTCTTTATACTAAGGAGTCATATTTTGGGGTGAAATTTCCTGAGCTTCACTGTCTAGTATAGAAACTCTCTTTACTTTGCATTGCATACTGAAGGCTATGGAACACTGATTTTAGTGCTGGGGCTCCGTGATAGCGTTGCTTCTGGACGGCTCCCCCCAAATCTCCAGACTCACCAGTTCCTCAGGGCCTCACTCCAGAATGCTGAGGCTGATAACTAAATAATGTCAAAACGTTCCACTCAGAAAACACACTTGTATCTTAACAGGGAACTTCAAGGGCATAGATAGACAGGTAAAATCAAGAGAGAATTTCAGGAATCTTGATAGGTCAGAAAAGTAGATATTTGTAGAGAGAAATATTTCTGCTTCCCTCAAATTTTATCGCATTAGCGGCTGTGGTTGAATGTGGAGTCTGTCTTTGCAGACTATTTTCATCTAACTTTGCAATAACAAGTTTGGCAATAGGGCTGGGAGGTAAGGGCGGGGAAACACATCATTTGAGTCCTTTACTTCCACTTGATCTTCAGTTATCCACAAAAAGTAACCCCAAGCACCTTTCCTACTGTGCTGTTAGTTTATTTTCTTTCTACAGTCAGTACCCAAATATATAATTTTTCCTCTTCTTGGTTTGTAAACGGCTCAGTCACTAGGGAAAAAAAGCACCGTGATTACTAATGGGAGATGCCGCTAAGGTTCCAGCTGTGAACAGGAGAAATCCAAGATGACCCATCATCTAAATGTCAACGCAAACACCATGCCATTCAGAATGAAACAAGGAAGCCTGCGTGCAGACAGCCAGAATATATTACCAATTGCATATTTAGCTCCAGAACTCGCGAATCTTTGCAAAGAAATTTAGGGGCTTCTCGCTTGATTAAATAGCCTGTGATGGAGGATTCAGTTGTTCCCCACAATAGTTGCATGCAAATGATAGATTCACATGGACTACAGCATAGAGAGCCCTTAGGGGCCTGTACATTTTTAAGTAATTCTGCCATTGTTTTTGCATAGTAATTGGAAATGTACATTCTATGGGGATGTGATTCTTATTAGAAGAGAAGGTAGCTGTTCTCTGCTACAGGATTCTATTCATTTAGGGTCACCGGGACTTAAAAACAGAGGAAGAGTCTGCATTTAGGCTCTAAATGAGGATCTGCATTAAACACCAGCAAATCTCTAACCTGTATTAAAAGCTGACTCTCACTCTACTTTTATCTGCCTCTTTTCTTAGCTTCCTATTATTTATTTAGCCTGATTCTGCTTTGTGAATAAGTGACTCCCTAATGACTGAGTAGTAACTAGAGTTAAATTAGTCATGTAAGAGCAGCAAATTAGTAAATGGCACCCCAGTTACCAGAGAGAGGCTATATCATTCTATGTGTTTAAAGTCCTATTATCATCTAGACATCAGGAGCTGTCCTGTGCATACAATGGGTCCTCGGTGGTCCCACTCACAATACGACATAGGATTTGGCTGGAATGGAAAGCATGGGGTCATCTATTCATATCCTCCCACCTGTTCCCCTGGGGCTTCTTGGATATTTGGATGAAAGCTGGCCTAGGTCAGGGTCACAGAACAAAGCTGACGACCTCATAGGAAACATCAAGTCTGTGACGTTGTTAAACTGCACTAACATAAATGAGGACAATTAGCTGGTCCCTTAGGGGATGACAGGGAGCAGAACACCCTCATTCTTGCTGTGCAAAGGATGGGCCTCAGTTCGGCAGCACTGGATTCCCCTGGGAGCTTGTGAGAAATGCAGGATCATCAGCCCCGCCTCAGACTTCCTGAATCGGAATCTGCGTTGTCACAAGATTCCCAGGTGATTTTCATGCACGTTGATGTTTGGGAAGCACTGGCTAACATCTCTAAATGTCAGCACTCAAAACACAGAGACCCTGTGGGTCCCAGTCATATCAGCAGTGCCTAGATCAGTGTCTGGCGTGTAGCAGGCACTTAAATATCTGTGGAGCGGGAATGACGAAAGGGAAGGAAAAAGACTGCATGGCGACATAAAATAACTTTTGCAGCGACAAAAAAGGAGACGGAGGAGAAACCAAGTTCTAAAGTAAAAACTGAAAATCAAAGAAGGCTGGCAGGAAGCATCCAGGGAGACTCACCTGGCCGGTGGAGATGGGCTGTGGCCCCACCTACTGGCCAGAGTCGCTGGCATGCCATCCTCGTCCACGACCTCCATGCAAGAGTCTCTGCCTCTGCCACCACGTGCCTTGGGATGCTGGCCCCTATCTGGCTCTCCCAGGCCTGTTAGCCACAGTTATCTCTCCCACACAGCACTATCAGGTGACTTCAAAGCCGAAGCCTAAGTGGACCAATGTAAACTCGTCACAACATGTTTAAAGTCCTGGGCTCTTGGTTTCAGTGGATAGGAGGTCAAGGTCAATGATGATGTATAATCGTCAGTCTCCTGGGGTCCTCAAGTGCCCAAGCTTGAGCTCTCCAGCGAAAGAGAAGTCACCTGGGACCCAAAATACCGAGAGAGAAAATAAGTCACTGTATCTGGATAGAAACTCCCTCCCCAACAAAAAAAATCAATCAATCAATCAAACACAAATCCTGCTTTGCTCACCAGTTCCTTTTCATCTGGTGTTTCAAGGAAGAGTGTGGCCACACACATGAAGGCAGCAAGTTTAGCATACATGAGACTGTGGCTTATGGGGAGAAGGGTAGATCTGTTTAGGAAATTCTGGGTTTTCCTTAACATGAGAAAATAAAAGAGAATAATGCAGCACCCAAATCAGGTTAGTCCAGAGATTGATTGTTTTCCAGATGTCTTAATTTGGCTGGTATGGGAAATCACAAACTGAGTGGATGTACTATAGTAAGATGCTTTTGACATGATATTTGCTAATATTTATTGGAATCATGTGTCACTCTGCTGGACCCTTTAAATGCAGTATCTCATGCAATCCTCACGACAACCCAATGAGATAGGAGCTATTATTATCACCTTTTTATATGTGAGAAAACAGAGGCACAGAGAAGTTAAGTAGCTTGTCCAAGGTCACACAGCTGGTCCATAGGTAAGGAGTAAAAAATATAGGACTCAAACCCAGGTCTGTGTGATTGCAAGCCAGAGTTTTTAACTTCTCCACTACCCTGCATCTCTCTTACATTTTCTTAATAAAGAGAAAAAGAGAGAGATGTCGAAATTAGAAATAGAGAAAGATAGTACAAGATGGCAAATCACCCCATGTGGGTAGCACTTATACACACTCTATAAAGAGAAAAGCCTTTTGAGGAGGGTGATGTTTTTAGAGAATTATTTGCAAGGTTGAATTCACCTCTTCTGGCTACTCAGAGACAATTTTTTAGACTTCAAGAGTTATTTAGCAAATGGATCTTAGTGACCCGAGGAAAGAAAATGCTGTTCATAAGGAAGAAAAAAATGCATTATTTTCCTCTGGTAGCATCAGGAGCTACCACTGATTTGAGAAGAGAAATAGTCTCTAAAACCCAGCAAGACAAGGCAATGAGGGAGAGTCACAACTCTGTCTTTCTAAGCCTGGCCTTTCTATGGCTGGTTGAGCCAGGCCAGTAATTAGTGTAACTCCATGTAAAATGTAATCACCATTGCTCTGATGGGGTCAAGTTCACAGTGGAAGGGATTCTGCTATTTAGTTTAAATAACATCCCTGACTCACAGCTGGGTTGAGGTATATCTCTTTCTGCAGTGCAGTTTAATAATTGAAAAAAACAATTCTAGAAACTAAGAGTAGCATATGAAAATTTGCAATGCATATAATTGCATTATGATTGGGGCCTCCAAAATAAGCCATGGCATTTATTTATTCATGCACCACATACTCTATGGTCCCATGGGAAAAGAAGTGTTTAAATTAAGACATATTATAAAGACAGATTCCGATGTCTTGTGCACTCAATTACAACTCACAGGCACGCAGCTTTTATACAATACTTGCTCCCTCACACTCTGACCTTGACTCTGGATATTTTTACAAAAAAAAATGTGTCCCCTCAGCCTAACCTCAAATTTGAAAAGCCCATATTATCATTTCTATATACTCCAATTTTATTTTAGGTTCATCTGCAGCCAGGAAGACCTAGTAACTTGAAGGGGGAGAAACATCAAAAGGAAATGCACAATACATGCAAATATAAATTAAAGTCCTCTTTGCTTTATTATAATTTTCATTGTAAAAACATGTACATAATTCATGATGGGGGAAGAGGGGAGATTATTAGATGGAGGGCTGGGGACCAACTTTTGAATAGTGAATAGTGCCGTGAAAACAGTTTTTTTCTTTCCTAATGAGTCTAGAGAATGAGGGAGGAACTCAAAGTGGCAACATCAGTGTGATCTTTCACCTTTACCACTTTGGAAACAGAGAGAACAAAAGAGAAGTTTTTACCCTTTCAGCTTTCTGAATTGACCGTGAACTCAAATGTCAAATATTTGAAACTTTTAAGAGATCTTGCTCTTTAACACACAAGTTGGTATTAGGAAAAAAAAAAAAATACTCAGCAGATAGTCACATTCTTAACCTTATCTT
>VBSM01002959.1:4379392-4398903 GCA_008086735.1 Cheirogaleus medius
TTTTAGTAGAGAGACAGAAAGACAGAGACAGAGAGATAGAGAGATCAGAGTGGCTGGGGAAGCCTTACGCCAGAAACAGAGCTGTCATTGGGTGAAAGTAAGATTGGTGAAGAGGAATGACATGACCCAAGGTGTATCAAGGACAAAGGACAAATAGGTAGTGGGGAGAATCAGCTTGCCCTGTGCAGAGTTGAGCAACTCTAGGTGGTGTCCCTGGGAGCACGTCAGATTTGCAAATCTTGGGCCGCGTGCTAGACCTACTAAATCAGAATTTCTGGGGCCCAGGAATCGATGTTTCACAAATTCTCCAGGTATTTCTTTGTGCATGCGAAGTTTGGGATGAAGGCTGAAGTCGGAGGGTCAGACTCGTCTGGATGGAGAAGTCGGCAGCCTGGGGACACGAATGAAGCTCAGGCTAGTGACACATATTGGTATCAGTCCTTAGCTCCCTTCCTGCTTTGTTCTGTCGTGTTCTGATTGTCATCCTGAGGAAGAAGTTAGGCTAATGAGGAAAATTGCTATACAAAAATTAAAAATGAGATGGGACTTTTTGGATTTTTTTAGTCCCAACCCCTGTGATATCGGTACGTTTGTGGCGGGCCTGAGAAAATATTTGAGATTTTGTATAAAGGCTGCTGGCCTAAGATGATCATGGGTCAGCAAATCCACTCAGAAGTTGATACATGTGTAATTTTCTAAAATGTATCTCTTTTTAAAACAAAAGCAAATCCTCTAAAAAAAAAATCCTCATGAGATTATGATTACGTAATTTCTTTCCAATAATTGAATTATGCTGATTCTTAAAATATAAGTCTCAGCACATAAAGAATGTTCAGGTCCAGGGAATAGTATAGAAGCTGAAATTGACCTTGACCAAGACTCTTTGTCAGCCTGGCTGGGTTCATGAGGATCCTCCCACCACCTCACCAAGCCACCTCATACATAGAAAGCTCTAGTGTTGAGAGGCTTGGAAATAACCAAAAAAATTTTCAGAAGAATCCTATGGATTCACAGGCAGGAATTCTTCATCAGAGAAAAGATTGTGTAACTGTGTCTAGAATGATAATGATGAACAAATCACTTAATTTCTGTTTTAGTTTCCTCGTATGTTAGAATTAGAAAAATAATAGTAACTACGTCTTAGAGTTGTCAAATTATTTAAATGACTTAACAAATGTAAAGTGGTTAAAACAGTACCTGGCACATTTACATGCTATATTTTACTTGACTCTCACATCAGCCCTAGAAAATCAGCACGATTGTCTTCCCATTCTACAGATGGGGAAAATGAGGCTTAGCGGGACTAAGTAATTAGCTAGTTGTCATGAGCCATTGTTCATATGCAGGGAGCATGCTCTTAACCACTGGGCTATATTGGCCCCATCCGGACCACTCCCATACAATAGAAACTCAGACATGTGAAAGTGGGAACTAAGTCCACATGATTATGTAACAACACAAACTCTGCACAACTACAGACAGAATTGTTCCCAAGGAGATCTAGGTACCTTTCTGCAAAAATCAGAGGGAACCCTTAATGCTGATGATAGTTGTCATCTTCCATAACTGCCAAAAAAACCATCAAAGTCCCTTTGGAGACCTCCCTCTAGTATCCAACTACTCCACCAACTCCTTATGAAACCTGATCAGATCATTTAACACCAGCCAGATAATACCTAGCTGAGCCGATCTCAAGAAAAAAAATGATTTTTTTTTATGATGCCATCTCTCATGGTACTTGTCGTTCGGTTCTGTACTGAACACTTTTAATGCCTTTTCTCCAAGCACCCCCCACGTGGGTAGCCGTTGTCACTCATGGGTCTTTTTTATGAAAATTCTACCCATCTTTCAAGGCCTGGCGTGATGTCCAGTTCCTCTTTTCTTTCAAGAATGTTCTAGCATTCCACATACTGCCATTTTTCTGAACATGAACAACTTCAGAGTAGGGTCATCAAATGTACAGCCTGCTCTAGAAGGCTGCTACCATGGATCGGTGCTGATGGGAGAGATGAAATACATTTGCTATCTTTGTTTGGGGGCCTGAAAATCACATTTAACCATTATTTATTTACTATTAATTAATTTATTTACTACCCAGCTGAGATTCTATCATTCTGTGGACTGGGCCTAAACCAAAGGATTAAATACAAAATTGTGTCTGTCAGAGAGACTTTTCTGCAGAATTTGAAATTTGACATTTGGGCCCTACATCTAACAAATTGATATTCTTTTTTCCCAGGTGATGCTATTAATTGCTAAAAATTCACCATTAGACGCTAAAACCATGAGCCAAATAAGTTATCTGGGTGGAATGCAGTATTAAGACTTCTCAGTAACTTACTTTTTAGGGTACAGGAATGTGTCTGATCCTTTTCTGAGAACAGGTTGATATTGAGGGAGGACAGAAATGACTGGCATTTATGGAGTGTTTATGGGGCACTGGCACTTTTTTAACTGACACGATTTAATCCTCACAACAATCCTGTAAAGTAGATACTGTTATTATTCCCATTTTGCAGATAATGAAGCTGAGACTTTGAGAAACTAAATGATGAGTGAGTAGGCAGTGGAGATGTGATTCACATCCAATCCTTTATCTCCAGGGCCTAAACACTTTTCTCTATGTTATATTGAATGAGAAGCACTTAAACAAAAATGTGGGTATTCTTATAAATTCATGGCAACCACCACTCACTGAGCATCTATTATGTGTCAGGCATTGTGCCAGGTACTTTAGGTACATTCTCTTTGGTTCTTGCAACCCTATAAAGTAGGAATTATCTTCATTTTTTAATAAATAGGGAACTAGGGTAAGTGATTTGCTAGTAAATGTTCCTTTCAGGATTCACAACAAATGTTTGGTCTCCAGCGCTTAAATGCTCAAATTGTAAATTTGCAACTTACTTCCTATGGCCTTAGGCATATTATTCTCGAAATAAACTTCAGTTTTCCTCGTCTTTTGCAAAGGGAGGGATAAATGTTCTTACCATATGCAGTCAGACATTGTAAGGTTTAAGTTGGAAAAGTGAATGTGTTTAACAAAATACCTGGCATAGAATGAGTGTTTAGTAAATGCTGTTGAATTGTGGAGGCAGAGGTTTGAGAAGAAGTGATACCTCTGAGAGGAAAAGATAACACTAGAGAGGAAAGTAGAAATCACAGAGGAAGTCATGAACTACTTCTAGTCTGCCAGGAACCACAAAAACTGAAGCCACGAATATATTGACCTACCGACTTCTAGGTTCCTTGATAAGCAATACATGGTTCTAGAATTATTCAGAAGAGAAAGGGAAAAAGACCTCACAGGGCTCCAAGACCTTGAAACAGAAAATAAAGTCCAACTTTCCCCAAAAAATCAGGTATGACACTCAGTCCATTTACACCAGAATCTAAGAGTTTTCTGTCATTTCAGGTTTGTATTTCAGCATTTCTGGCATCAAACATTTACAGTAATCAAACAGGGCAATAACACCAAGATTATGTAGGTTAGAAATAAATGTAGGTCTTCGGTGCATGAACCGTACCCAAATCTGGTACAGTTGCAAGGTACAGGGAGGCACTGAGATCTTAGGGCACGAGGCGCCTCTTCAGCTTTAAGAAAAATCTGCCCAAGTCAGCAGACACAGAAAGTTTACCATCTGCTTGTTGGCTTCTGACATGGTTATTTCAGTTCAATTCCAAAAGAAAAGTTGTTTCCAATAAAATTATTTATAGAGTATCTCAAAATTACTTTTATTTGAAATAAATAAAACAAGATGTTATTCAGCAAAATTTAGCCCATTAGCTTCAAAGACTATGTCCTATCTTTCTGTAAGCAATACAATCTGGGGACAATAACAATCCTTGGATTTGGGGACCAAGGACATGCAACATGGCACTTTAACTTTTCCAAATGCCCCAAATTGCCTTTCCTGTAGAAACCTGATGTATAGGACATGTAGGCAAAGAAGAGGAGTAAGTTGCTCGAGGCAGACCTTCAATATTATCCAGTCCCAGGTTGACTCAGTCAAATGTGCTTAACGAATTGGAAGTACTGGTGCAACAGAAGTGTGGCTTTTTCTAACCAAAGCCAGGCAGCACACTTCAGAATGTCAAGTGCATGCTTCAGATATGCAGATTACAGGGAGGCATTCACAGGAGGACCATATGTAACAAGTTCCGAGCTCAGAAACGCCTCACAGTTCTATTAATAACACCTTAAACATATCATCTTGTACCCAAAGCAATGTGATAAAACAGCTAGTTAAGGGTCTCCTTTCTTGTGAGGATTACATGGAATGACTGGTTATTTTTTTCAGAACAGGCTAATAGTCACCTCTAGAAATAGTTGCCAAAGGGAACTTTGTGTAAGGTGTAGCCTCTGTCAATACAGATCTTCTGTGAATTCTTTACAGGTGTTTTGTGATTGGATCTTTACAAAAGCTAAGTGAAGCCAAAAATTCATGGATACTGGCCTATGGCTATTCCTCCATCACGGCACACAGAGCTTCATCCTACACAACGGGTGGTTTCCTTAAGAGAGATTCATCCATGATAAATGTATTTTGGATATTGAAGTACCTGAGCTACTTGGACACTGTTATTTTATTCTTGACTATACCTTGATCTTATATTTCAGATTCGCTTGAAAGGTTCATTAGTACTCGAGCCTTTTGTCTTCAGAAGAAAATGTAGTCATGCATCACTTAATGATGGGGATGTGTTCTAAGAAATACGCCGTTAGGCAATTTCATCCTTGTGAGAACATCATAGAGTTACACAAACCTAGATGGTATAGCCTATAGCCTACCACACACCTGCGCTATTGGTATAGCCCATTGCTCCTAGGTTACAGATCTGGACAGCATGTTACTGTACTGAATACTGTAGGCAATTGTAACACAATGGTAAGTGTTTGTGAATCTAAACATAGAAAAGGTACAGTAAAACTATGGTATTATAATCCTATGTGGTCTGTCATTGACCTAAATATCGCTATGTGGCTCGTGACTGGACAGAAGTATGCAAAAATGTAATTTCATCTACACACATTCTGATTGCTGCTATTAGACATCAGTTCTTATGCCAATGTCTCTTCAGTCATTTGGTAGATTCCTGAGGAAAGACTCATGAGAACACTGTTCCCTGAGTTTTTGCATATATGTAACACTTTGCTACAATCTCTATACTTAAAGATCAGTTTGGCTTGGTATAAACTCCTTGGCTCACTATTTATGTCCTTGAGTATTCTAAATATGTTTCTCCATTGCCTTCAGGTAAAAGCACTATTTATGAAAAGACTGATGACAAATTTATTTTTTTTTCTTTCTTGTAAATATAAATATCATTGTCTGGGTGTTCAAAGAAGACTTATTTTTATGCCAGTTTGGCCACTCTGAATAGATTTTCCCATGCCCCTTTTCAATGTATATTTTTTATTTTCCTTTTATTTCAGGAAAGTTTGAATAAATTATAGTTTTTAATATTAATTCTGTTCCATGTGTTGGTTTCCTTTTTGGGATCTCCTATCATACATGCATGTATCTTCACTGCCTATCCTCTGTATCACTTTCTATATAATCTGTTTTATTTCTTTTAAAATTTCTTTGTGATTTAAACTATTTCTGCTCTTTTCCATCTTCTATTTCACTTAAGAAATTTTCTGTGGTGCTTATTCATTCTTATGTTCCTTTTCATTTAGTCTTTATTTCTGAAGTTATTTTTTTATTATTTTCTGAGTTTAGACATCTTTTTTCAAACCTTACCTTTCTTATGCTTCTTCAATCACATCATTTTTGAGTTTCTCTAAGCATATTTATGTTCTTTCATAGCTTCCACTATTTTCTTATATCTATTTTGAAATATTAGTTTTCAATTTTTATCTATTTTTTAAGCAAGCTTTTCTGGTTTCTTTGATTGTAGAGATATTGTTTTTGTCCTTGGTTTTGGGGGTGTTTTTTTGTCTGTTTGTTTGTTTTCCTTACATTAATTTTCTTTAGTATTTGCCCACAATCATTTTCTGTTACTCATTTGAAGTCAAGTAAGTTTTTCTGTACTAGAAAGGGAAGATGAACCAGGATGAAATTTTTATATTCTACATTCTCTAGAGCTAATTTTTTGTTGCTGTTTTTATGTGTTCAAAAACATGTACCCTCATACTTCCTGAGATCTGCTGGCTCTGCTCCTTTTTCTTATTTTTTCTTCTCTTTTCTTATTCACTATTGTCCCTAACCTAACTAATTTGGATTCTTCTCACAGAAGTTTCTCCTCCCTGAAGGAATCACCCTGCAAGGGAGATTGCGATGATCAGTGTCAAGAGTACAGAGCTCCCAGACTTCTCCTGGTACGTCAGTCTTACCCAGAATTCCGGTCTGCTCAGCTCCCTCCCAGATTTGGCTGCTTTTTCTGGATCAGCCTGTGGAGCTTTCTAGTAAGTGTCTGTTGTCATTTTGAGGATTGTGACTCAGTTCATCTGAAGTCCCTCTTTTTCCCCTCTGCTTCCTCTTTATTATAGTAGCCTCTAGTTTGTTATCCTAGTTACTCTGATGGATTGTCTGTTTGTTTGTGGGTGGTTCCAGAGATCCAAAAACTATTGCATTCCAATGCCTTTTCCCAGGGTCCTCCCAATACCATTTTAAGCAGTATCAAAAATTAATTCTGGAAATTCAACAATTGAAAAAAAAAAAAAAACTACCGACACATGCAACAACATGGATTAATCTCATAAAGAGTATACTAAGTAAAATAAGGTAGACACACCAAAAAGTATACATTGTATGCTTCCTTTTATATGAAGTTGATGAACAGAAAACTAATACATGATGGTAGAAGTTAGAATATGGTTATTGATATAGCAGGGGCAATTAACAGAAAAGGGGCATGAGGGAAACTTCTGGGGGATGAAAGTATTTTGTAACTTGATTTGGTAGTGGTTACAAGGGTACATAGGTATGAAAACTTTATCTAGGTGTACATTTAATAATAACATTTATTTAGGTGTACATTTTATACATGTTACTATATATAAATCATACCTCTATTGATCCATAATTAAAAATTAATTATTTTTTAAAATGTAAATCTAATTGTCCCCAAAGGAATATCAAACCATATTTTAGTTTCCCTCAACTTAGCACAATGCCTAGAACATAATAGGAGTAAAGTAAATGTTTGTTAAATGAATAAAATAATGAACCATCCACTGAAGCTATGAATGACCTCATATTTCACTACTATGTTACCATCTTTTCTAAAATCTCATCTCCTCATCTTTCCTTAACATAACTTGTTGATAACCACAAAAGGCTATATTCATTACTTTTGTTCCATTTAGTTTAGTGAATTTGGATCATGTACCTGTTGTATTTTAGGTACAATCTTAGGCACCATGAAGTATCAAATCACGTATAAAATTATTCTTGCCCGCAAGGTTCTTACAGCATAGTCTGATATTTTAAATACTTAATATACTTAATCTATACATCTTAAATCAGAAGCTCCTTTCTTCCTAATGCATAAAAAAGATTGTAAACTAACCGGCATATTCAAAAATACGTATTTCAAAAAAATATTGATTAATGTACAGCTACCAAAAAAATCAGCAAAATCATTAGGAGGGAAATGCTGAGGAAGAACAAGAATTTGAGTGTCAGTAGTGCTGGTTAGATGCTGGTGACAAAAAGTCACAACATTGGGAGGGGACATTTGCTTCCATTCTCTGGCTAACAGCACAACAAAGACTAGCAATTTTGGAAACAACAGCAAACAATCTCCCGGGCACGGTGCTCTCATTTCGGCTACTTTCAGCAGCGACTGGAGCATCAGCTGGGCGTCCTTGAGTGTACCCCAACCTAATTAAATCAGGGACATCAGGATCAAGAACAGTACATGGGGTTTATACAAGTGTAGATTCAGAACAAATACATAAAAGGAAATATTTCTTCACACAGACAGGAGTCAACATAGGGAACTTAATGGAATCCATTCCCTATAAATTAATAGTTGGACGGTATAGAATGAGGCTCTCAGAGAGATTGTTTGATCTCTGTTCCCACCCTTTTGATGTTGATCTTGAAGCTGCTATTAGAGCATATTTTGAGCTGGGTGGAACATGTGTCTAGCCCTGGATCTCATGTCTTATGCTTAGTTAATAGTCCATGGGCAAAGCGAGACAGGAACTCTTACGAGAATAGAAACAGGTGGGTTAATATTACCCCTCTTCCCATCAGCTCCTTGAGCCTCTTCTGAAAGGCCCAACAAGTATCTTTCACATTCTACTATTCTCCCTGAACATTAAAATGTTCAACATGGGGATAACAAATGAGGAGCATCTGTCAAAGGCAAAGGTGTCTTTGGTGACTTTTTTTTTTTTTCTGGCTCAAGGGGGCAAAGTCACTCGGGAAAATATGCCAACAGATTAACAAGGTTCTAAATCATTCTTAAGTCAGTACTGCAATTAATTTACTGTCACAAGCCACCAAAATATTTATAGCTATTTTTCCAAAGCTTACTGCAGATAGAAAGTAGTTTTTACAAATAGCAATTAAATACATCACTGATGTTAATTATAATAATTTGCATTAATAGAGAGGAAGTAATTTTAGATTTCCTAGCCAAAGATCACAGACTGCTGACTATGCTTTATACTGTAGGTGAAAAGTATCTCTTCAGCCATGTACTATGAGAGACAAGTGGCTGATATGACTTTTAGAATCTATGACTGATTAACTCAGTTGCCACACTTCTAAGAGGATCAATTCCAAGGATATGAGATCTACTTGAGCCGGTTAAAACTATTCTGCCCAGGAGAAAAGAGACCTATATTCTCATCTTTTTTGTTGTTGTTGTTTTGAAACAGGATGTCATTCTGTTGCTCAGGCTGGAATGCAGTGTCACAATCATAGCTTACTGCGGCCTTGAACTCCTGGGCTCAGTGGTCTTCCTGTCACAGTTTCTTGAGTAGCTGGGACTACAGGCACAGGCCACCATGCTTGGCTAATTAAAATTTTTCTTTTTTTAGAGACAGGTTCTTCCCATGTTACCCAGGCTTGTTTCGAACTCCTGGCCTCCAGTGATCCTCCCAACCTCAGCTTTCCAAAGTGCTCGGATTATAGGCATGAACCACTGCACCTGGCCCTATATTCTAATCTTGATTCTTACACTTTCTAACTGTGATGAACTTGGACAAGATACCTGACTTCAGTGAAACTTCATCCACAATATGAGGACAATAGCATCATATTAGCTTCCTCTGGACATTTTTGATGTAACTTCCCACTCTATATAATCCTTTGATTCCAACATACTGACCCTCAAAAACAGGGTCAGCCATCTTGATAATGTGGCCACAGGGGACGCTGGGTGAGCTTGGTACACCAAATCCTTGCATTCATTGTGAAAGCATTTCAAAGCCATCTTCCTGTACAGAGGCAGTGTTCTGGGCTGGAAGGAATAGTTCTTTCCTAACTGAAACAATGGAGTTAATTAGTGGGGAAAAAAATGCAATTCCCCAAATTAGGTTCTGGCAAGGACATTTTGATTCAGGATTGCCAAGAAATCCTTAATGGCCACAGAAAGGCCATTTCTACACTAGCAAAGCAAAATGTACCTTGGCAAAAGCTCCACAGAGTAGTGACAATGAAGGTATTTTCTCAAAACATCAAGCCATGCACTGGAGTGTTAAAAAAAAAATAATTACCAAAAATGTTTTGCATATATGCTTCACTGAATCACAGTAATAATCTTTGCTAAAATATAAAATCACCCCCAAATAACTATTTATTTGAGACTACATAGGCCATCATTATACCATCTTAGGGTTATTGGCATGCTCTAACCAATAACTCTTCTTGGAAACTCAAAGTATAAACTCATTGGCCTTGGTTTACATAGGTGAAGAAATAAAGAGATAAAAGTGTATGATTCTTAGCAGCTGTTTGGCAGCACCAGTAACACTCAAGCATGAGTTAGTGGGTAGACTATGGTGACTTTCATAGTTAATACTAGTATGTGAGCGCACTGTGTTAAACTTGAGAGATGGAGAGAGAGAGAGAAAGAGGAGACAAGAGAAAAGTACTCGCCTTCTAAGGAATTAACCATCCATTTAGGGAGACAATGTCAATAAACACAAAACAGCACACAACAATATGTAATATGTATTAGTTCCTGTTATACACATTATGACTCAAGGATCCTCCAACTTTTCCCAAGTAGAAGCCCCTTTTTATTTTCCTGAAGTCTTACAATTAGTTATAGAGAAAGGAAGAAGAAAGAGCTACAACAGTGTCTCTTACAATATATAAATCTTTGATCACAAGCAGAGTTTGGAAGTCCTGCCATGGGAACTTATCAAACAGTACAATGGAGAATGTAAACAATTGTGGAAGGTGGGAGAGATCGGAGGAAGACTCACAGAATTTTGGCTATAAGCAATAGTTCCCATAACATGAGGCTTATCTACCTTGTATCTTGCCAACTCCTACTCATGGGATCAGAAGGACCAGAAGAGAGGTGATGCTTTCAAAGGCCAAGCCAGGCAAGGAGAGGTTACTTGGCAGGCTTGAAAGCTGTATAACTAGAGGGACAGATGAAGCAGAAAACCCAAGAACTACGGCCAGAGAAGTGAAGCCAAGTGAGGCTCAGTGTCAAGGGACTGGGTCATGAAGCAAGAAGCTTGTAAGACCAGGCCAGGAGGCATCAAAGGCAAGGTGAGGCTATTGGTTCAAAACCAAGATGCAAACAATATGAGGGTTCAAGAGGCCTATTCCAATCCAGTGCCCACTTTGCAGCTTCAGTGTGCATGTAACATTACAAAGAATAGAGGAATTGAACACCCAGAAGTAGAACGTATGCAAAGAACAGAGGCAGAATGAAACATTTTAAAAATAAAATCAACAGCAAATGCAACCAGATTTATCTAATAGGACATTTTGGAATAAAAATATTTTTGCTATCCCAGCCAATTCCTTTCCAGTCCTTTTTTAGACTTCTTCATTGTTTTAGGCTATCTGATTTATATCATTTTTATCAAAACTTATTTTTCTAACCTGCCTTCCATGAGAACCTGAATATATAGAAAACCATATGAACTATATTCCAACAATATATTATGTAGCTAAAAGAACAGCCAAATATAATGCAACAATTGGGCCAGATGGAGTCAGGGTGACCTAGCACTGCTTTTGCCTTATGAGATGGACCCTTATCCTTTGGCCTCACCATTGTCTCATCATTCTATCATTTTCATGTACAATGACTTCATTTTATATGTGTATTTTCTATATATGCTCTGCAAATCATTCAACTAGGGACCAGTTTCTGACTTCCAGGTTATAGCCATCAGTGTTTGATGGAAATTAAGTCATCTAGTTAACCCCATCCTACCTTCCTTTTCTGCAAACTAGAGTCTTATGTAGGGTACAGTGTAATGCCCAAGGACGGAATCTAGGGCACCAATCAGGGAGGTTCCAGTTTTTCACATCCAACTTGGAGCCACATGTCTTTTTGCAATGGATTTTATAGAATTTCTACCACTTGCACAAAAATCATCAAATATGCCAAAAATGACTGAATTTGACAGATTCAGTGCCACTTATTAAGGTTATTATTGAACATGACTTCATCATAAAGTAAAATCACCTTTGTTTCATTTGCTTAATGTTGAGGCTCTTCCATTTAACATATATTGAACATCTATGCATCAGCCTCTGCTAGGCACTGGGGGCATAAATATGAATGAGATATTGTTCCCACCCTCAAATCACTCTCAGTCTAGCAGAGGGAGACAGAACCATATACCAATGACTAAAATATAATGTAAACCTATTATTGCAGAATAAGTAAAAGATAAATATATATATATATATAATTCTATAAGAACACGGATAAGGAAGCAACTTTTAAATTCTACTGGTATCTGTATGGGAGAAGGGAAAGAAAACTGCAGGGAAGGGAAAGATGTCTTTCTTCTGTTATTGAATTATTTCATCATCGTATCAAGCTTAATCATTTCTATATATGGGAGGACAAGGCAAGAGGATCGCTTTAGCCTAGGAGTTTGAGATTGCAGTGAGCTACGATGGTGTCACTGCACTCTAGCCAGGGTGATAGAGTGAGACCCTGTCTCAAAAAACAAACAAAAAAAAAACTTTACATAGTATATTGCTCTATATACGGAATTTTCCAATCTGTTATCCTATTTCAAGATCACAATAGCCTTCTGAGTTAGACCATTGTGAAATTATACCCATTTTACAGATGAAACCAGGAAGGAGAAAGAGAGAGATGAACTGGAGTTTGGGAATCAGAGCAATCAAGTCTGCAACACGGCTAATTCTTCCCCTGTCCGAGTTTCCCTCGGAAAGAACAGTAGGAGGAAAAATAAAGCCCCGTGAGCCCAGCTGCAGTGAGCTGTGAGAACACATTACCTTCCTCTGCCATGATCCACCATCAAACCCATCCTCACGCAGCCAGACTTCTGTTAAACGCTCCCTGCCGCCCCAGGTTTCAAATTATTTAAATAATTAACAGGCTCTATAGATGTAATGCTGTGAATGGCCTTGTGATCTGGAAAGACAGTTCCACCTTTGGAGATCTTTAGCAAATACACTGAAAACTCGGCTGTGTGAATTTTCTTTCTGCCATAATTAGCAGCAGATGGACGACTTTTATGGAGCCACCTGTCAGCAGGAAGACTCTCCTTACAGCTTCTAGTTTCTAGAAGGAGCGGGATTAAAATAGACCAGCGCCTTTTGCTTCAAGTACTCTTTAGGGTCCCAGATGTAATCGGATCTGCCAGAGACTGACAGGATTCAAGAGGCAGCCACTCCTCGTGGCGCTGGCTCACCTGCGAGGCACGAGGCACGAATGAGACGGAACATTACTTCTCAGCAAGTTTGGGCAGCCGATCATTTCCGAAAACTTGGATGGCAAGCCAGGAGGCAGCCTGTGCTGAAACGTTCCGTTTTACTAACCTTTTTATCCAATTTAAAAATACAAATAGAGCTCTCAGGGTGTAATTAGCGGCAATGACTCTTAATACCTGCTTTCCAAATTTGACCTTAATGGACATTCATTAAAATGGGCTCTGACTTCACGGCCACGTTAGCAGAAAATGGAAAAGTCCATCCATCACTGTCAGCTCCCATTTTCTGCGTAATCATTCCTGGAAGAAAGAGGCTCGCAAGTGTGCACGGGGGTGGTGGAGTTAGCTGAAGAGGAATCGCAGAGAGCAACAGCAAGAGCTGGTGCTTGAGTTTCCCTGAAGATCTCTGGCTCCTACAAAAACAGGCGTGGTCCTGAAGACCAGCCTGCAACTGGGGAGCTGGGTGCTCCATTCTGCTCCGTCTTGGCCTTGCTGTGTGAGCTGAGGGAAGTCACTGCACAAGTCTGTGCTTTTGTCACATCTATAAAACAAGGGTAATAATCCCATGTCTACTGCATAAGGTTTTGTGAGGAGCCACTGAAATAATGTATTTAAAAATGCCTTGAAAGCAAAAGTTGCCATGTAATTGCAAAGATTTTTTTTTTAAAGAATGACAATGTCAATTGCAATGAGACGGGGGTAGTAAAATAATCATAGATTTTGATAAGTCCACTCAGGGGAAATGAGGATGCATTGATCCTGTTTTTGCAGAAGATATCTTGGATGGTTTCCTTGTACCAGCTTGAAGTGAATAAGGCCTTTGTCCAAGACAGGTGAGGGGTGGGGCAAGGTGGCTCCCGGCTGAACTCATCGGAACACTGACGGGAGATGTGCTTTTCTTGAGAGCACAGGTAAGAGGTCACAGCTGAGTGGGACACCTGAATACCAAGCAGTGACTAAGTGACCGAGGGAAGAGAGCCCTGGGCCAGGAGTCACAAGACACAGGGCAGAACTTGCCTGGCCCCGACAGCCACTCACTGTCATTTTCCCAGCCTATTTTAATCCTACAATTTTATGACTTTCTGATATCAATTAAAATCAGTAGCTGTTGTTTTGCGGCATGGGGGCATGGGGCTAAGGGCAGAAGAGGAACTGAGGCCTTGAGGACAGGTTGGCTTCTATTTCAAATAGGCATGGGAAGAAGATATTTGAGGCAGACACTGATTATGAAGCTTCAAAACAGATTTACTTCTCTGGCCCAAAGACTTCCTAATTCCTTTGTCAATAAAGAGTTTAGGCCCACAAGAACAAAAGGGCTCCCCTTGGAGTTTAAAAGAGGTAAATGTTGGGTAAATGAAAGGGAAAACAATTGTACACAGTGGGTGGCCATGTGAGGGAGCTGAAATACTAAATAGTAGATCCAGGATCTAAATTCACCTAAAAATCTCCAGGGTGGATTTTTCATCCAATTTAATTTGGATAATTGAAGAGCCATCTGTTCTGAGTCACGCTGCCTGAACCTTATCTGATATGAGATTTGTGTGAAGCTTCTGACCCTTTCTGTAGGTTCTCCAAATTCCGTTTTAGCCTCCATGCACAGAGTACTTGTTGCGTATCAGACCCTGTGGTGGGTGTTTCCCGGAAACTTACTGACTTTAATCTTCTTAATGAAACCATAAGGAAAGTATTTATAGTTCCAGTTTTACACAGAAGGAAACTGGGTCTCAACAGGCTACATAACTTATCCCGAACAAAAAGTCAGGATTTAAATCTAGCTACCCTGCATTGCAATCTAACTCCTTTTTTCTTTTCTTTTCTTTTCTTTTTTTTTTTTTTCTTTTGAGATATAGTCTCACTCTGTTGCCCTTGTAGGGTGCAGTGGCATCATCTCATCATAGCTCACTGCAGCCTCAAACTCCTGGGCTCTAGCAATCCTCCTACCTCAGCCTCCTGAGTAGCTAGGGCTACAGGTGCACACCACAACACCCAGTTAACTTTTTTATTTTAAGTAGAGAGGGGGTCTCACTCTTGCTCAGGCTGGTCTCAAACTCCTGAGCTCAAGCAATCCTCTTGCCTCAGCCTCCCAGGGTGGTAGAATTACAAGCGTGAGCCACCACACCCAGCCTGCAATCTCTTTTTCGATTCCAGCAAAACCTAGTTCTCCCTTCTAAATGGTCAATTTTTGAATGCCATTTCTTGTATTTGCTAACATGTAATTATTTTCATTAGTTGCTTAGTCATTATACATATTTTAATGTAGCTGTCTCTCATTTAAATGCAATATTATTTTGTAAACATTTTGGTTATGCAATGCTCTAAGATCATTGTTGTATCCCCAGGGCTTAGCATTCAAGGGAACACTTATAAATGTTGTATGAATGAATGAATGATTAGAAGAAATTTGGTCTATGAGGCTGTCCAGGCACTTGGAGTGGCTCATCAGTGCAAGGCTGAGAAGAACCAGGACTCAGGCACATTCTGGCAGCTGGCCACCTACAAGGTCCTCAGAGGGTGTGCCATAGTTGTGCTTTGGGCTTCTGGTCTCTCTGAGCCAGGTCAGAGAACAGAAACTATCACATTTGCAGGGCACAGCTGAACTTACCCAAAATCCCTGGTTTTTCTAATGTCAGTGCTTGGGAATGTTCCTTCCCAGCTCCTTCTGATGGGGGCTGTGTCCTCAACTGACAAGCGTTTTTCTCCCTGGTGTAAAAATATCTGAACTTGACATACTGTGCTCATTTCAGTTTAATGACAACTTCAGTTTACAGAAGAGTAGTGCCAAGTCCAGGCTTCAACATCTTTGTTTGTGTAATGGCAGCATCTAAATGATGCCAAACACAGTCCAGAATCCTGTTCCTAAATTGATTACATTTGTTTTTGTGGAAGAAAAGAAAGAAGTAGCATTTACTGAGCACCTTCCACGGGTCAGGAATTTCACATGTATTTTCTCATTTAATCCTATGAGGGAAATATCATTACCCCCGTTTTAAAGATGAGAAAACTGAGACCTGGAAAGGTGATCGCACTTGACCAAGGTCATTTATCATCAGTGAGTGGTAGATGTGGGGTTCAAACCTAGGTCAGTCATCACAGTGAAAGCTTCTTCCAAACCCAAAGCTGTCCTCCATGGCTCAGATGCCAAAAGAGAACCTGGATGCATTGAGAAGGTGTTAGAGAAGGTTAAGGAATGCTGAACTGAGGAAGGATAAGAGGTCATAAGGATACCAAATTCAGAGCCAGAAGCTATGCAGAATGGTCTGGATTCTGTGCTAATAACTGTCACCTTGGGAAAGTGGCTTCACAACCCCTAGCCTTAGCTTACTTACCCATGAGCAATGGAACAGGGATGGTGGTGTTCAGACTCTCTTTAACCTTGGCCCTCTGCCTCTACTGGAAGAATAACCCTCTTTCTCGAGGTAGGGTTGGAGATGAGGAGCTTTGGTGTCCATAGTACTTATTGCTAACTGGATGTTTCCCTAGAAGAATATCAAATTTTCTTCATACCTGGCTGGCCCCTATACCTTTTGACACTGATGGGCCTAATGGCGACAGCCCTGACCAGAGGTCAAGGGCTGTGGCTCTACAGGAAGAAGACAGCGATAACGAAAGGAAAAAGTATCAAAGAGAGAGGCTCCAGCCTAGGCCATCACTATGAATGAAGGGAGTAGAGGCACCAAAGCCCAAGCTCAGCAGATCCCTTCCACTTACCGGCCACCCACAGTGCGGGGCTAGCACGATGGGTTCATAGTCTTGGGCAAGGTCTATGGTGTGATGTTAGTTACCTTAGGATAAGAAATCTGTACACTGTATGTCCCCATGATGCAATACCACTACTTCATTACCTCTTCCCTTTTCTTCTAGTAAAAGTCCAACTCATTGTCTCGAAGTCAGGGGAGGAGGAGTCTGTCCATACTCGGAAGATGTTGCCTCTGAGCTTTCTTCTTCCCTGCTCTTTAGAAGGTCGTGGGTGGTGAAGCTCTTTTCATAATCTTGCCCAGACTTTGAAATGACATTGCATTGTATCTGCTACTACGGTTTTGGCCAACTCAGTTCTCTGCATTGGAAATTTTCTGCTCAGCTTCCAAAAAGCAAAAAAAGATAAGGTCGTGAAAAGCTGGTCGGCTGCTTTCCTCCAAATCACATCTGAAGGAAATGGAGATGAGGCGTTAGCTTGTCCCTGGCCTTGCGCCAAAAGAAGCTAAGGGAGCAACCAGACAAGTCTCCGCAAAGGTTGCACTCCCGTCTCTCTGCCCCTGACACCCAGGGCTCCCACTGGGGACCAGCATCCTTGGAGATGCTTCCCTGGTGCCTGGCGCCTCAGGGACCACTCTGCCCTGTGACCGCATCTCCACTCCAGGGCACAAAGGGTGTCCTCTGCCGAGCCCTGAGAGTGGTTATTTCTTCATAACACATGAGATTTGAGGGGAGGGTGGTGGAGAGGCAGATCGTGGGGGGAAAGGGGAGCGTTGTGAAAGGGAACATAAATAGTTAATTTGATGATGATTTAGAATGACTCTGGTTGCTGTTTGAGATAAAAAAGCTGCAGTGAGTTCAGAAACTACTAAAATAGGTCCTCATACAGGCATTTCATTTAGATTTAATAAGACTGATTATTAAGAGCATATTTCATGACGATTAAGAATTCTGACAGCCTCCCATCCACAACTTTAATGTGCACCACAAAAATTAAAATACTTATTTATACAACTAAAGTGCTAATAAGTTCGTTTTGAGAAATTCTCTGAACTGGTACAAGCCTTAACTTTTTACAAAGGAAAGAGAAAGACTCTGAGATGATAGGATCTAGAAACCAGAGGGAAACTTGGGAGAAACTGCAATTAGAGTCTCCAGACCCCACCGGGGTTACCACCAGAGCGAGCCAAGCCCCATCTCCCTCCGAGCCCTGCTGAACACAAACGTGTGCCTGTCAGCTGCCACTTCATTTCCCTGACTTCCTCTGCCTTCCCAGGGCTAGGGTGCTGTTGCCCATCCCCCCAGCCCATTTTCTTGCCTGCAACCTGCTTTTGAGCTGATCTCGGTTGGAAGCAAGAACTAAAATAGCCCACTCCCTGCTTTAGGAAATTCCTAGAAGACAGACTGTCTCTTCACACCCAATCATCAGGCTACTTCCTTTGCAAGAAAGGCCTTGCTTCCACTATTCCACTTACAAGGGGCAAGCCCCAGGGCCTGTGAAAGCTCCTACATACAACCCTTGCCATCTCCAGTGCTAGCCACAGCTGAGGCTACGGGGCCGTCCTCCTGCCTTGGTCCCCGTGCAGTGGCCTGGCTGGCTTCTTGACTAATTCCCGCTTGAGCTTCCAACCTGAACCCAAGCTTGCTTGACATAGACCCTAGTTTTTAATGTCTCTCCTCTCCCAGGGGCTGGGTCAGTGTCCCCTTGGACGACTAGACACTGGCTGGGCCCTGCCAGACATGGGCAGATCTCTACCCAAGTGCTCAGTCAGGGACTAAAGGAAGGGACACTAAGCCCATATAACCCACAATTTAAATACCAGCCTTGCTCCCCAGTGGCTGTGAGATTTAGGTATGTTCTTGGAACCTCTCCAAGTCTCAAATTCTCCTTCAAAGAAATGGTACCCACCTCACGGGCTCTTGGGAGGATTAAACATGATGATGCTAATAAAACGGCCTAGCACACAGCCTCCTAATTCATAGTAAGCACTCATCAATGGCACCTATTGATTATTCATGCCACAGCCCGGGCCCCGGAGTGCCAATTGCTGCAGCTCTCCCCACCAAATGCACACCTCCTTCCCCACGTCCTGCTCTTTCTCTGCACACTGTGGTTCCAGGTTCCTTTTCCCTTCGTCTACGCCTCTGCACATCCGGTGGTCTCCTTCAGCCTGGCTGAGCCCAGCTGGTGGCACTCAGGACTGGAGTGGGTTAAATGGTGGCCCCCAAAAGATATGTCCATGTCCTTATCCTCCAGAACCTGTAAACATGACCTTATTTAGAAAAAGAGTCTTTGCTGATGTTAAGGATTGTGAGATGAGATCATCCTGGACGTAGGCCCTAGATCCAGTGGCAGGTGTCCTTATAAGAGAAAGGAAAAGGGAGAAAGCCACAGGAAGACAGAGACAGAGACTGGGGACACGCAGCCCCAAACCAAGCAGCACCTGCAGCCACCAGAAGCTGGAAGAGGCAAAGCAGGACTCTCCCCTAGAGCCCTGGGAGGAAGCAGCCCTGCCAGCGTCTTGGTTTTGGACTTGTGGACTCCACAGCTGTGAGAGAGTAGATTCCTGTTATTTTAAGCCACCCTGTTGATGTTCATGTGTTATGGCAGCCCAAAAAAACTAATATAAGAGCTAAAGAAAAGCTGGCCATTAGTCAGTAGCTGTGGTTACATACAGCTATGAAATGCCCAGTCTCCCAGCTCACAAAAGGCCAGTGAAAAAGAGCTTATGGGAAGGTGAGCTGGGCCAGAGGGCAGGTGGCCCTGCTATCAGCCTGGACCCTGGGGAGTAGAGTCTGGCAATGCCACATCTGCACAGCTTGTAAAGAAAGCCCCTGCAGGGAAAACACGAAGTATGACTCTTAAATATTTAGATATATGGGCCCCCATGTGGGCTTTTGCTCCAACCCCCACAAATATTAGCGCCAGGCTGGATGCAGAAACAGTAGCAAAGCTCAGGTTTGCGAGGCCCATTCG